>JAIVFJ010000325.1:0-65689 GCA_025765615.1 Zopfochytrium polystomum | reverse complement strand
CCTAACCCAACCCTAACCCTAACCCTAACCCTAACCCTAACCCTAACCCTACCCTAACCCTAACCCTAATCCTTAATCCTAATCCTAACCCTAACCCTAATTCTAACCCTAACCCTAACCCTAACCCTAACCCTAGCCTTAACCCTAACCCTAAGCCTACCCTAAGGCTAAGCCTAACCCTAACCTTAACCCTAATGTGCTTATACTCCAACTACACACACTCCAGATCACTGCCCACTCACAAAACGAGACACTCACAGTGGGCCAAAGACACAACCATATTCAACAAAATGAGCAATTCAACTGATCATCTCTTTCAAAAAACAATTCTCTCTTAGCAGAACAATTTCCTTTCTGGCATCACAAAGGCAATCAAAAATGAAGATTAGCCGGCTTCAGCTTGTATGGTTTATCAAAAAGTCAAGTTGAGAAAGGGACATGGAGTTGCGTACACATTCATAAACTGAAGAAGTGTCAAAAGACCATTTTGCTGACAAACAATGTAGAATGAATTAAGCATAGGAAAGTCTACTTCTTCGAACTCCTAAACAACCCAAAGAGGCCACGACGACGGTTGCCTGAAGGAATTTGCCCATTGAGAAATTCAGCAATGTCCTTGTGGCCCTTCCTTTTGGCAATATCCAAAGGTCTTTCCCCAGAAGAGTTCACAGCAGAGGCATTTGCATTCTGAGTGATCAACCACTTCACAACTTCCAAATGGCCGTTCTGAGATGCCCAGTGGAGTGGTGTCCACTTGTTGTTGGTCTCAGCATCCACTGTGGCACCCTGCTGCACCAACCACTTCACAACTTCCAAATGGCCGATCTGAGATGCAATGTAGAGTGGTGTTGACTTGTTCTTGTTCTCAGCATCCACAGTGGCACCCTGCTGCACCAACCACTTCACAACTTCCAAATGGCCGTTCCAGGATGCACAGTTGAGTGGTGTCCGCTTGTCCTTGTCCTCAGCATCCACAGTGGCACCCTGCTGCACCAACCACTTCACAACTTCCAAATGGCCGTTCTGAGATGCAAAGTGGGTGGTGTTGCCTTGTCCTTGTTCTCAGCATCCACCGTGGCACCCTGCTGCACCAACCATTTGACAACTTCCAAATGGCCCTTTTCTGAGGCAACATGGAGTGGTGTCCTTCCAGTCAAGTCAACATCACCAAGGCTGCTGCTGTTTGCAAGAAACCATTCATGAAGCTGCTGTTCATCATGAATGCTTTCAAAAAAATGCCATTTAGGATCTGTGTTTGTCTGTTTTTGTTTGTGAGAATTCAATCAGCCATTAAAAAATTTGCACACTTACAGATTTTTGCAATTCGTCCATCCATTTTTCAAAAGTAGCTCTGCAGCCATAACGGGAGGCTGTCATCCATCTGCATCAACAAGGTTGTGGTCTGCCCCCAACCTCAAAAGGGCAAGGACGGCATTCAAATGTCCGTTCATTGCTGCAACCATTAAAGGTGTCCTGTTCACTTCACCATATTGCATCTTATCACCCCGACTATTGCCTCTGGAATTAACATCTTCACCTCCTTCCTCAATCAAAGATCTGCATGCTGACGTCAATCCTCTCCTTGCAGCCTCGTACAGCAGGTTGGAAGAAAAGACTCTTAGTTGCTTGGCCCTTGTGACAATTATCTTGCCATCTCCTGCAGCTAGAACACTCTGAACAAGCCATTCAGACTTCCACATGATTCCCATACAAAGCGCTGCTGGCCCAAACTTGTCCACATCAGCAAACTCCTTCCACTCAGCCCAACTGGCAACCACATCACGCCCGGCTTCATCCAGGTGGTCAAACCAAAACTTGAAGGCATACTGGGCTGCAGCATTCTCAGGGATGAACCCAGCAGTCCCATTCAGTGCTTCATACTTGTTTTCAACAGATTGATAGTGCTGCAGCATAATCCTCAAACAGGACTGAGCAATTTCATTTCTTGCTTCCAAAATATCAATGAAGAACTGGTGGTCTGAACATCTTGTGCTTGAAATAAGGTGATCTGAGAGACTCTTGTGCATCACTTTGACCTTGCCATGGTCACTGACATCCAGAATACGATGAATCTGCAATATTGTTAAGTCTTGGTAATAAAAATCAAATTGAATTTGAATTGATACTTGCCTCAACAAGGACTTGGCCAACCACATGAGGTGCAACACCCAGGAGCTCAGCAATGACATCTTGGGGTATGGGTTCCTTTGCAGCAAGAACAACCTTCATCACAAGTCGAAAGTTGTTGGTGTTGACCTTGCTGGATCTGAAAAACTGCTCATACACCCCATCAATACCAGCTCCAAATCCCTTGACAGTGCTGACAACTTTGTCTGCTGGAACTTGGGCCAGCTCATCACAGGCAAGGCGAGCAAACTGGAAAATGCCAGAGGACCTCTCATTGATCTCAGCAGACACTGTCTTCACATCATCTGGACTCAGCACACCACCATTAAATGACTTGGACAGGGTGGCTTCAACAAACAGGTTCATATCTTTCTTGTTTGCTTCATCACTTGGCACAAGGACCATTGAGTCCATCTTCATCATGGTGTGGAAAACATCCTGCTCAGGCCTTCCAGTGGTGAATATTTTGACAAAGGGAGGCAGTTCCCTTTTGGCCTGCAGAAGGAGATCCAGCAGTTTCCTCCTCTCGCTGCTGTCAGGAGCGCCACATTCATCCAACGCATCAACAATCAGCAGAACATTCTTCATCTTGTCGCTGGAATCCAATTGCTTCAATCCTTCAACAACAATCTGCTTGAAGGCAACTTCAGGGTCCTTGAGAATACTGGAATCTCCGTTCTTGGCATCTTCAGCACAAGCAGCATCACAAAACTTCCTGAAGGAAGGAAGCACACTGCAAAGGTTCCAGATGGTGGTGGCAACAACGTGCTGGGGGCTGCTCTTCTGCACATCATCATGCCTGCAGTAGAATATCGACCCCAACACATACTTGGCAGGCAGATGCTGACTGACAAGCCATGCAATCACAGACTTTCCAAGGCCAGTTCCACCGTTCAGCCACAACACATTGCCCACATCAGCAGACTGGAGCCAAGAGTGCGCATTATCAAGATAAAACTTCCTGGTTCCATCGACATTGGCATTCTTGTGCCTCTTAGCGTCAACAGCAATATCTTCTGGCTTGAGCCAAAGTTTCACTTGATCAACAGGTGGCTGAACAACAGCTGGCACAGGTACAGGTGTCTGACTCTGACGCAGCTTGATCTCTTTCACAAGGAAGGCCATCTGAACATCCCATCCAGGGGATCCAGGAATTTTCCCAGCAAAATCAGCATACAGCAAACTGAGAATATGTCAGCAGAGTCCACTTGGATTCCAAATTGCAAAAACAACTTACGCTGCAGTGATTGCAAAGACTTCTCCCTGAGCATCCTCTCCCCGCTGCAACAGGCGCACTGGGACTTTTGGTGTATTGCGATCCTTGGCATATCTTATCTCCACCAGGCAGTTGCCAGATTTCTGGTCCCAGAGTGAGTAACAAGTGAACAACAAACCCAACAAACTGCTCACCTGGTAGGCGAGAGTGAGCACAGGGACAAACACTTTGCTTGAATCAATCCCTTCAGCCATGGCCTGGTTGATGGACCCACTCATATTGTTCTCATCAAACCACACATCTAATCCATGCTTCTTTGTCAAATCTTCAAATATCTTCTTCACAGTATCTTTGCTGCCCCACCTTGAATGGTCTCAGAAAAAAAAAAAAGGAGCAGATGCAGTGAGCCCACTTACTGGTAGGAAAGGAAGCAGTCATAGACTTTGGACAAAGCAGAGGCAACAGGCAAAACACTGGGAAGGCCCTGAGCAAGTGCAGCGCCTTTGCCCTTCTTGAGCTGAATCTGAAAACGGGGCAGATTGTCGGGAAAAGACGATCTCTCAATCAATGCCCGCACATAAGTGGGAGCTTTGCTGACAAGCTCCAGGTCAGGGCCAGACTTGAAATAAACTTCAATGTCTTGACCGAGAAAAACATCTGCGTTCTTGTATATCTGTGGAAAGAGATATGAGAATGAATTATGTGAGTTGCCGCACTACCTTCTCGATCAAATTCTGCAATGTGGGATGATCAAGCTCAAGGACCTGAACAGCGGGATCGTCAAAATACTGGACTTTCACCAATATCAAAAGCGGCGACGACTGGGTGGTTTTGGAAAATTGTAGTGGATGAGAAAGGCGCTTGCGTGAACCACAAAGGAGGCTCCTCCTTTCGTGAAAAGAGGAACGTAAAAAGCAAAAAATATAGTACCAGCATCGTTGAGCGACCTTCCAAGCGGCCCGCATCGCTGTATGATGGCGTAAGGCTCGTAGAGCTCGACGAATCCCCCGGGGCGAACGACGCGCTTGAACTCTGTCAAGATGCTGTCCGTTTCCTTGGCGGGCTGTGCAATAAAGACCCCGTAGGAATCTCCGTCCTCCTCACGACTTTGAATCTCCCCCAGCCTCCCTCTCATCCTCCACACCTCCCAACACGCGAATGCGCAACCAACCGGAATCACAACAACAAGACCGGCGACGCAGAGGCCCGCGCCGACGGAGAAGCCCGCGTTCCGTGTCGTGAAGACCAGAGACTGACTTGTTTAGCTGGCCACTTGTCCCTCAGCCTTCCTCCTGCGATGTTGTTTGTCTGCCTGTCTCTGGGCCAGTCCTCTGTGACTTGATTCTGACTTGAAATCAAATTGAAATCAAGTTGGTTCCCCAAAGTTTTAGGGATATGGCTGTAATCATTATGACTCCTCATATGCTTCAATTTGGCACTGAGAGCTGGCAGGGGCTTGTCCAACGCATGTCTCACCCATGTGGTCCAAAGAAGTTTAAAAAGGCAGGGATTTGAAACCTGACCACTTAGTGCTCGGCCTCGCATGTGCACTACTGGTGCACTACTGTATTTGTTACACCCCTTGCAGACAGTGCATTACTAAGTCCACTTCATTTGTATATGAGTGTCCACAGTGATGGATTTTTTTTGCCAATAGTCTGTCCTAGCTCTGCCTCTCACATTCATCTTTGTTGAGCTCTTTCTGGCGCTCTGCCACTTTTCGTCAAAGGACAGGGGATTCTGACAACCAGGTTCCACTAAGGATGAGCGGAGAAGTGGATAAATCCGCAATCCGATCTTATTGTATCTGCAGTGTGGTTCAGGATAAGGAAATGTTGCTTATTCGGCTTGCATTTAGGACATGGATCGGATAAGGATAACAAAGTGCTGATCCCAAGTCTATTCCTCTTTCATGTGAGCTTCCAATAATAATAAAAAATAAAGTCCTCACTTCCTCCCATTTCAATACTGGTACACCACAACAGCACCCCCACCCTTTCTGCCACAACCACAACCCGCCCAACTCCACCACCACCACCACCACCGGCCCCCCCCCTCCCCGCCCTCCCTGCCGCCGCCGCACCCACCGCGCCGTCACCCCCCCACCACCACCACCGCTGCTGCTGCCGCCAGCCCCGACCGCCTCAGCACCGCGCGCCGGTCCCACAGCCACACCCGCCAGCACCGCATCCGTCGCAGCCGGCGGTGGTGCGGACCCTGCAGGCCGACGCCGTCGAACCCGGCGTCGACGCAGTGGATCCAGTCGCCGAGGAAGGAGAGGAGTTCGGTTTGCGCAGCGGTGAAGGACAACGCACCCGTGCCGCCGCCGTCGTAACCAAAGGAAGTGGACGAGGAAGTACTCGATCGCCCGACCTGCACCGTCCACCCGCGCAGGTTGCCGTCCTGGAACCCGCACAGCACGCTCAACTCCACCACCCCCGTCGCCCCCGTCGCGGTTGGGCCCGCACCGCGACCCTCATGCACAGCACCCCAGCCACGCACCGCACCTCGCCGCACAGCCGCGCCATCGTCAAGGGAGGCGTGGTGTCGCTGTCGCCGTCATCGTCATTGTCGTTGCCAGGCAGTAGCGGCGGTGGAGGTCAACAACACACCGACGCGCCCCGCCGCCGCCGCCGCGACCACCAGCAGCCCCCCTCCCCACCGCCGCCGGTATCAGCCAGCGGGACCAGCTTGATCGCGACAAACCGGTCTGCGGCGGCGTCCCCGTCGCCGTCGCCGCCGCCACACGCGATCGCGTGGAGCCACCCCGCCGCTTTTCGTGTTGCTGCTATCTCTGTCGTCGTCGTCAGCCGTCGTCCACACCGCGACGACATTGTCAAAGCACGCGGCGGCGGCGGCGGCCACTGCGAAGAGGTCGACCGCGGACGTCGGCGGCGGCAGGAAGGCGCAGGTGGGTGAGGTGCGTGGGCGGGCGGGACAGGTCGGAGAGCGAGTAGAGCGCGAGGCGGCCGTTGTTGTCGTTGGTGTGTGAGGGCGTGGGGTTGTCGTCTGAGGAGAGGGAGGAGGGGAAGGGGGCGGCGGCGGAGGAGGCGGGGCAGCCGACTAGGAGGAGGTTGCCGCGGGCGTGGAGGCAGAGAACTTTTTCTGCATTTTTTTTTTTTTTTTTTTTTTTTTTTTTGGAAAAGGGAGGGGGAACGGAACCGAGGAGGGTAAGTTGCTCGGAGATGAACGAGAGGAAGGTGAGGAATGATAACATCCCCCCAGCCGCCGCGAGCCTCCGCCACCGTCGCGGCCCGCCCTCGAAATTCAGAAACTTACTTGTAGCACACCATCGTGCGAAACCGCTGAGACGCCTCGTACTTCCCCACCCCCGCATGCGCAAATCACCAAGGCAAGCGATACCTGAAGGAGGACTTGAACCTGTTTCGGGCTGAGGCCGGCGGGCATTTGCAACAAAGAAAGAAATTCACTCCTCTGTTCGAAGATCCGAAAGGGTCTGTCGCCGACCCGATTGTCGGTTCACGGGGAAATCCTTCTTTGGGGCCGGTTCGATTCGCATATCAATGATGTTTGTGGTTCTTTCGCTCCTCTTTCCTCGGTTGGTTTCCAATATCAGATCTCTGCGGGTAGCCCAGAAAGGGCCTGAGGCCAGCCCTTGCAAATTCTAAAGTACATTCGTCCGTGCGGCTGAGCACAACCACCCCCCCCCCGCGCCGCGCCACTACGGCCGGTCAGCCACGTAATCAACCTGCTTTGAATACTTCACCCCGCCGCCCAACACGTCTCAGGCAGTCATTCACTCTCATCATGTTCACACCAAGCAACATCGTCCCGCCCCTCTCTCTCTCTCCGTCCCGAGCACGAGGATCGCCCACCCGCCCTCGTTCGAAGCCTCAGCACGCCTCTCACGAACAAGCGCATCGCCGCTGCCGCTGCCGCTGACGCGGCTCCCGCTCGATCTGCTCCCCGCCGTGCTCAAGTTCCTCCACCCGCACCGCCTCATCCATCCCCTCCCGCTCGTCAGCCGCGCCGTCCGCGACCGCATCCGCCAGCACCTCATCCCCAACCGGGCCTTTGCTGGGGCGCTGACATCAATACCGTGGCCTTGAGCCGGTTCCCGGCGGACTCGTACTGGCGTGCGGCGGTGGCGGTGCACGGCTTCACGATCGACGTGGCGGACGCGGTTGCTGCGCCCACCCGCCTCGGCTCCCGCAAAGCGATCGCGGCGGCTCACCGGTGGAAAGCACTACGACGAAGCCGACGACAGCAACGGCGCAGCAGTCGTCGCGTACGTATCGCATTCCCGGACCGACCGCCCGTCCTCACGATTACATAACGGTCGGTCCCCCGCGGTACGCGCGGCAGCCTCCCTCCTCGCGCCGATCGCGTCGAGTGGCTGAAGCGCCGTCGGCAGCAAAGCAGCACGGCCTCGAGCGGCGGCGGCACAGCACTCCTCTTCCCTCTACAGTTCGCCGTCGCCTTCACCTGCGCGACCGTCCTCGCCGCGGCGCTGCCGCTCGCGCCGTGCCTCTGCGACGACGACACCAGCCACTGGACGTCTGTGGGAGGGCCGTAACCGGCGCTCCTTCGATGTCGGAAGCCCGCAAGCGGCGGCGGCGCGCCGTCGTCTGCGTGCCCGCGGGCGACGAGACTCACCGAAAACCTTCTCTGGACTCTGGTGTGGGCGCGATCAAGTGGCGGTGGCTTCGTCGACGACGAGGGCGACAGGGAGTTTGTTGTGCGCAGCGTCGTCGGCGCATTGATTGGCTCATACGGGCGCGGCCGACGGCGGGTGGCGGTGGCGCTGATTCGGGACGCCGTCCAGGGTGTGACGGAGTCGGGGAATCGACGGGTTGCGGTGGCGCTGAAGGGGGCTCTGCGGGAGCTGGACGCGACAGAGGAGGGCGGGGCGGGGCACTGGTGCTGCAGCAAGGAGGCTGGCTGGCACCAAGCGGCGCTGAGCTCACGCAGAGACTCCAAAAGAAGAAGCCAAGTGAAGATGACCCTTCAAAGTTTGGGTTTGTTGATAAATCCTGCATAGCACTTGGAACTCCAGGACGTCAAGGTTCCTCAGGAGAAGTGACGGCTTCGCCGTCTGCTCCCTGCATCAGGTGTAAGTCAGTCCCACGCAGGTGGATGTGTTGGAATTAAGAGTTGCTAAGCACAGCTCCGCGTATCAAGAGCAATTCCAGCGTTCATGGGTTAGAACATAAGAGATGAGATATGCTCGGATTCTCGTTCTGGACTGAAGGACGCATCAGGCCAACATGAACAAATAGGGACATCAATAATATAAGAATAAGAAGTTTTTCTTCTGAATTAAGAAACGCAGTTACCTGCCGACATCTCGCCTCAACCTTCAGTCATTACGGCAACCTCAACAGGGTTTGACAGAGCAAAAAAGACGACTGGCACAGCGAGCCCTGCCGCGGCCGCGGCCGCCGCCAATCTGCCCCGCCTGCCTGTCGAGATCTGGCGGCGAATGCCTTGCCCTCACGCGCAAGAACGACTTTTCCACTGCGGAGCGTGAGAACACCACACATCGCCGGCGTCAACCCGGACGACTTTGGTGCAGTCATTTACACGGAGGAACTGGAAATGAATCGCTTTCACCTCCACTGTGGGCCGTGCACGTCGTGGTCGACGGGCGAATCGTGATGGGGCAGAACAACCCGACGTCGCCGGCGGAATTTGGGAGGGCGGTTGCGAGAGTGCTGGATGGTGCACCGTCGTGATCGTGGAGATGGAGTTGAGTCCGGTGAGGACTATCGCTCATACAGAATAAACTTCCAAAAGGGCTCAATGGAATTGTTGTACTGCGCAATATTGGGAGAGCTGGACGAAGAAAGAGAATGCACAGGCACGAAAAGGAAGAGAACAAAAAAAATGATAAACTAGACAACGAACAAATTCTCAAGGAGAGGAATTAACGGCGGGCGGCTCGGCTCTTTTGTTCAATCGAAACAGTAAGCGTCATAAACTTGCCGCAATCATGAGAAGGAAGCGAGACTCACCCTTCCGCCTTTCCCTCCTTTCCCCCCGGATCCAGATGCACCAGCGACGCTCGCAGCTCTCCCACCCAAAGAAACTAAAACGTTTGAACGAGTGCGAGGCATTCAGACAGCAAATCAACAATTTTGGAGAAATAAAGATTTGTGATCAGCATTGTACAGGATTCCCTCAGTTTGCTGCGGATGTACGTACCGCCAATATTTGAAATACCAATTACTGCACAAATCCAAGCCAGTCAGAAAAAACACTTTTGCGAGAGCGAGAAAAGACAAAACAACGTACTAGGCTTGAGTCCAGTGGCTGAACAGCAATGGGGCGATAAGAGGGGATTTGCGGAAAAGAACGAAGTGAAAGGGGCAGAATGACAGTGTAGGACACAAAATCAGTGGGTTGCGATTCGTTCGACGGTTTTGATGCTGTCCAGCGATTTTTCCAGCCACTTACCGGGGCCGATTCCGTTTGTGAATTTAGGGACTTGGAAAGCTGGTTAGCAGGTGACGATTTTCAATAACAGCTTGGCGCGCACTCACTTTTAATGCTGGCTGAACGGGCCACAAAGGGGAAGTATAGAGGAGATTTGCAGAATAAGCATTGTGGTAGTACGTCCCGCCGGACTCAAAAAAATTGCCAGGTTGCGTTGCGATTCGGTCGAAGGGTTTGAGGCCGTTTAGGGGGATTGCCGGGCACTCACTTTGTCGAACTCCAAGTTGGTTTTTCGAGACGGCTAGGAGAGCAGGTTTAGCAGGTGACGATTTGCGAAAAGGAAAAAAAAAAAAGAAAAAAAAAATCGGCGGGTGCCCACGTGCAAAGCTGCCGGAGGATGCGGACAGGAGAAGAACGAGGACGAGGAGTCCGAGTCCGAGCGTGAAAGAGCGGGCGATCATCGTTTTGGGCTTGGTACGAGTCGGGCGAGGCGAGCAGCGAATGTGAATTCGAATGTGGGTGTGGGACGTGCGTGTGTGTGTGAGCGGGTGTGTGCGGACGACGGCGGCGGTGGTGGCCTGCTTTTAAGGTGTGTGTGGAAGTGTGTGTGTGTGTGTCTGTCGGCTCAGCCGCCATACGGCGTTGTGTCTAGTGCGGCGAGCAGAAAGTGCCTTGGCTTCGCCGGCGGTCCGGCCGCCACAGGAACGAGCGGTGTTCGCATCGCATCGCGAATCCGTCAAGCACCTCTGTCGGAGGCAGTCTCTTCACGCAACCGTTTTGATGATGGTCGCTGGCTGGAGCAAGTAGACCGCTTCCGACAGAGGAAATTCAGACTCGCGATTTACTAATACATCCCATCTGTCTCTCTCTCACTCTGTTTCTCTCTCCTGCTCTCACTTTGCGTGTCTGTCTGTCTGCCCGTGTATCTGTCTATCTCTCACTCCTCCCTCTCTGTCTCTCTCCTCTCTCTTTCTCTCTCTCTCTCTCTCTCTCTCTCTCTCTCTCTCTCTCACTCTCTCTCTCTCTCTCTCCGACTGACAGTCAGAGGGCTGACTGTCTCCACTGTGGAGCAAGGTCGGGTGCTCCCCCACACAAAATTCAGCCAAAGAACCCGCTGCCAGCCGGGTGGTCGTTCACCGGGTCGTTTCTGGTTTCGGTTTCAACCAGTTCCCTGCCCGTTTTCAGCAGGCAGAGCAGTGAACGGGGTGCGAATGGGGTGCGAACGGGTTGCCAGGCGCCTCCACAATTGTTACAGGCTTCGACATATTGTTATCAATGTCAGCTGCTGCAAACTTCTAATCTCACCAAAAGAACAGCTGATTTCACCTCGCCCTCCCCAATGATGGAGCGTACTTCCAAGCTGTGGAAAGTGTTTAATTCCTCAGACGTGTACTTGTGCGCATCGTTGGCGTCCCCGCCATCGACTCTGCTGTCTGTATGTTGATGCTGTTGTGTTCGCAGCACATCACCCGAGCACCTGCTGGGTCGGCACACAGCCTCCTCCTCACCCAATAGCTGTTGGTTTAGATTGACATCCTCAGGAAAGGAGCTGCTGAACTTCACATGGTGGCAACATCAAGGAAGCAGCAATTGACCAACGCATGGTCTGGGACATCACAATGGTGCCCAGCTCAACCGAGGGAACATATTCCATTTCAGCGAAAGGCGTTGGCTCGACAATGTCGAAACAGCGTTTATTTCTTTCTTTAGAGCATTGTTAAAAAAAGTCAGTTTTGTCCACAATAACCCAAGCATTTCCATGCTTGATCCGCCCAACAAGCCCAAGAAATTGGAATGGCTCAATTAAAACCATCCCACCAAGTTCAGAAAATGAAGGCATTCCATGTATGCTAGGTGGCAGAGGCACACATTCTTGTACTGCAATAACTGCCTTTTCTAAGTTTTTGCAGCAAACGCGGAGAATATGAACAACCCAGCCGTATTGTTCTATGTTGTTGTTTGTAAACTAGAAACAGAACTCAGCAAAAGAAGAGTGAAATCAGATTATACCTTGATAAAGGTTGAGTCCCTTGCTTCTCGATTTGGGTTTTTCATGAATGAAGATCGTACAACTTCCTGATGGAGCCCAATTTTGATCGCACTCCAACATTGAAGCTGAGTCAACTGGAGTGGATGAGTCCCCAGTATTGATGAACACTGGCACATGAATGGACTCATCCAGGGATGTAACTCCTGATGGTCAAGTGGTAGCTTTTTGGATGGCGAAATGAACTCAAACTCCTGAGCCGCTCCTGCAACGCCAGTGTTCACACACAAGTGGATATAAGTCAATATCTTTGAGACTCCGCCAAAACAAAGAAATACCTCTTGTCATTTTTTTCAACAAGGACAAAGTCATCATAGAGGTTTCTACCATGGGCAGATAGCTGGAGTTCCCCACCCTGGAGCATATTCAAATGGTGCAAGAGCTCACGAACAGTCAACCATATATCAAGATTCTTATACGGAAAGCGGCGGCTCTTGAAAAATTGATCAAGGTAGCCACAGAACTCCTCCATGGTGAACGACCAATAGCATGAAACAGGACCAGCCGCCTTGATTCCATTTACTATATGAAGAAGGCCATGGATGGTGCAAAGACATGTCTGGACCCTGAATGGGTCCCCTTGGTAGTACAAACTAAGTGAATGTCATGAGCCTCAATTTTGAAACGCAGTGAAGCTACCTACCGCTCGTACCTTTCAACCCAATCAACAAGTGCTTCTTGCAAGTCACTCATTTTGTCTCGTGCTAAGCCCTTCTGTGCACAAAACCTTGCAATTTTCGACAGCTGCAAAAAATGCTCATAGTACCCACCATCACAATCTGGAAATCTCCCTTCCAGCACAATTGGCCCAATATAAGTAAGCCAGAAGGACCAGGTCTCAGCCTTAAGTGGGTTCTTTGCATCGAGCAAATTTGGGACACGGGATCCATAAAACGATGGAATGGTAGATCCAGTTGCGGCAGTATCTTCCCAGACCTTTTTCCAGTTGGCTGGGTCAATTTGATAGCGGCCAATTCCCTCATCCAATCCAAATTTTCCGCCCCACAGCTTGACAAGAGTTTTGATAACATTTTCGTACATGAGGTGCATGAAGTCCAGTGGAAATGAGTGAGGAAACAATATTGATGGAATTAAAGATAGGACAGGCAATCCTTTAATTCCTGATTCCTTCTCCAATTGTTCAGCTTCTCCACCGGTTTCAGCTTTCCACAGATTGTGCGCTGCTGTCATGAAAGATTTGTGTGTTCGCATAGGGAGGGCACCTCCATTGTAGGATGGAGTGTTGCAAAAGGCTTGTCGATCAAGTGGAACATACAAAGTATGCCCTGTCGAGTTTGGAACTGCAATCCCTCGAATCTCACACCATCGACATGGGCATAAACCGTTGTGTCCTTTCATTTGCATAACCATGGAAATAGCAGGCATATCTCCAAAGCAAAGAATAAGATGAGCACGTAATATAAAGTCCTCATCAGCAGAATAGTCTCTACATTTGACCCCAACTGCCAACTTTGATAGCTCCAAAACCAGAGGATACAAAAATGAGTCAAAATCCTTTGGCTTGTTTGGGCCTGGTATCGTTCCAACACACATAACATTATTTAAATGCATTCGAATTGCAGGAGGTAGATTATAATTGAACAATATCAGTGGCCAGCATGTTTGCTTTCGGGACTTGAAAGGACCAAATCCATCTGTGGACAGTCCAAGTGCAATATCTCGATGGCCATCAAAAAAGCGATGATCAAATTTCTTTCCAGCAATTTTGACATAAGTGTTCAAAAGCCGCTGGTAATTTTCTCCATCAAAAACATCAGCTATAGAGCTTGAATCAACTTTGTACTTGGAGCGGTATGACATCAACTCCACCATAATCTTCGAGTGAAAAAATCCTTGCAGCCTGGGAATCAATGGGAAAAACCGCCATTGCTTCTGGGGCTTCCCCCTTGAATCAAAGCGCTTGCTTTTGCAAAACTGGCACTCGGTATCATCTTCATATTGTCCAACAAAGCACACACAGCAATTCACACAGCAATCGTATAGCACTGGTTTCATTTTTGTCAGATTGGCCAGCTTTCGAACAGCAGAGTCAAAGGATGGAATGCCACCGATGATGGATCTGAGCTCATTAAAGGCCGTGTTTGTTATCCTATTCTTCAGTTTCCATGACAGGAGACGCATAAGTCTGAGGTCAGTTTTTGACAGGAAAGGAACTTCTGGTCTCATAAGAATAATATTCCTGTTCTGCAAATAACTCACTTTCGCTGTCAGCTGTTTCCTGCTCCAGTTTTTCATCACCAGAATCAGAAACAACATCATCAGTGTCACTGTCTGCAAACCCGCATTCAAACTCTGACTGAACAGAGCAGCCATTAGACTGATTGTCCAAGTTGTCAGGTACCTCTGCATTGCAAGAAGTGTTCCAATTAACAGAACCCCAACTGGCACTTTCAACTATTTTCACAACATCTTGTATACTCGGCAATGGATTGGAGCAATTTTCAATAGGATAGGAGCATACATCTGACATATTCTCTGGAAATGTACCTGGTGGCATAGCAGGAGTGACAGTTGGAATTGGTTGGCGCTCGAATTTATTTGCATCAGCAGCGTGTGGCAGGTTGAAAAGAAGAGGGCATCTGATTGGTTGGATTTGCTCTGCTCGAGAGTGAATCCTCATCGCAGCTTTAAATGTCGTCCGAAGTCCAAGTCCTTTTAGATGGCGAAGAATTTGAGCCCTTGAAAGCCTCTGCCCGCAGCCACAAGAGCAGGGAAACTTTCTTTTCAACTTTTTTTTCATTATGTCCTGATTTTGTTATTAGTTCCAAGCTTCCAGGAAGGGGTATTCTTTTGAAAGCAAACCTAAATGTGTTTCGTGCAATCGTGTCTAGCAAAGCAGGGATCGTGAGCTGCTAATGTGGATTGGTGGCGCTTCCTGGTCAAATTTGTATCTGCCGAGATCTGTGTTCTCTCAAAGCAAGCTTGCGGAAGGGACTGGTTCGTTGCAGTTGTTTGTTTTGAATTTTTATTAAGTGGACCACATTCGTCATGACATGTCAACTCGCTCAAAGAAAGAATGAAACCACGCATGTTGTTTATTTGATTGACGTGATCTTCTACGTGGATGCTCTGTGTGTACTTGTTTGAACATTTGTATTTAGATTTCCCTCCCCACTCCCATTCCCCCAACCGCACCCTCGGGTGCTGATAAACAATTGCTGCCTGTCAGGGGAAGTGGTTTGTGCTGTTGGCCTTGGAGCTGAATAAGAGAAATGGAACACAGTCGTCATCGGAGATGCTGGACAGGAGTGGGACGGGACGGACACAGATGTTGAGGGCGGCCAAGAGCGGCGTCAAGGATCATCGGGCTCTTTGTTGCGCTGGCGCTGATGGAGACTTTTGAGGAGTTGCCACCAACTAAGTTGGAGAAAAGGTTGCCTGCGGCAAAGACGGCGGCGTTCTCGACGTTGGAGAACTAGAAGGCGGACCTCGGGTGCTTGTTGGTGACCTGGCTGAGGCAAAGTTGCAACGGACGACTGACATTGAGCCTCGTAGCTCACGGCAAGGGGGATGTCCGTGTTGAAAGATTGATGGTTTGACGATTGACGATCGCCAGGTCGACACCAAACTGGAAGCGGTCGAGGGGTTTTCAGGGGACGAGTTTCAGAATCGAGGAAACGAGCCCCTTAAGGGAAGACTGCACATACCGCGCGAGATTGAGTGCGTTGATTTGGGTTCTTCGGATGGTCAGCCAGGTTTCAGTACGCTTAGAGCGCGGAAGATCGCGATCCCAAGGCAGGCAAAATCTGTGTGGCTGTAATTGGCATTGATTGTGCGTGGCGGGGAGAGAGTGCAAGTCGAGGAAGGCAGCAGGCCTTGCCGCTGAGAGTCTGCAGACTATAGGTCCAGAGACAGGCAAGAAAGCGATCACAATGGCTAAGAGTGTGGGGACCGTAAACGTGACTGAGAACAGGAAACAGAGTTAAAACAAGCGACGGTCTGCGCTGCAGTGGAGCGCTATTACCTTCGAGGTACTACCTCAATTAAAGTCGTCAACAAGGTGCTCTCCGTCCGGCACACTGCAGTTGTTGTCATTGTTATCCCATGCATCGCACAGCCCTCCAAATTTCGGGAACAATCGATTGGTATCTTGGTTTGGGATTGCTGATGGTGATCTGAGGTGACTCTTCTTGACGCTGACGCTGGTTGGTTCTGCCGAAAATAAATACGAGATGGGTTTAACACTGGCAAGAGCAATGGCAAAAAAAAAGAACACCAAGAAAAAGGCTGTACAGTCGGCCCAACCCCAGCTGCAATCACCTCTTCTCGCAAACTCTACCGTCCAGTCTGCTGCTGCTGCTGCTGACCAAATCACTCCAGCATCATCATCATGCTCTCCGCTTGACACAGCCACGACTCCAGCAGCCATCTGCATGCCCCCCATCGATGCGACGGCAATCATCGATGCAACGCCACCTGCGTCAATTCCGCACCCAACATCTGCTAGTGGCCCCAGTGTACGTTTGGCCTCTGGGAGTTCGGCCACCAGCTCGATGCCTTTACACATCTTTTCGCCAATCATGTATGTATTGCATTGTTTATCATCGCAAGGAAGATTGATTGACATAAGCCATTGCAGAGGAAGGCGGCAACGATTTGTTTCCAACGACGACTCTGACAGTGATCTCTGCATTGAGCTTTCCACAGCCACTTCGCAAGCTGTTCCAAACTCGCCATCAACATCGCTTTCGTCTTTGAAACGCTGCAAAGTCGATGACGCATCCACCACGAGCCCCGCCAAAAAGTCAAAACAAGCATCTGCCTCAGATTCCGACCTTGACCATATCAGGACTGTCGTTCGTTCAGAAGTTCTTAGTCTTGTTCCTGAACTTGCTCGTCAGATTGCAGCACATTTGCTTGAAAAGCTGCAAGCTCCTCCCGCGCAGCTGGCTGATCAAATTCTGAAGCCATATGGTGAGGCAGGGGCGGACTTCAATTTGCAGAAGGCAATGGGCCTTGATGACACAGATGAGCATCAAGCGCTTTACAAAAGCATTTTGGTCAGTTTGATTGTCGACTCTTGAACCACCATCCCTCCTGCAATGTCATTCCTCTCCTAACGATATCTTTCCAGAATACTGTTCACGCCAGTGTTCACATTGCCTTTGAGGACAATGACTTGCGCACCGGTTACCTCCACCAAGACCCTGAAAAGCTGGCCTGCGTGTTTCAGATGGTTTGGGGGTTTTTTATGGAGTCGACATCGCTGATGATGTTCTTCTGCTCGTTGACTTCCCTACTCTTTGATTAGGTCGCCAAAAAGCACAATTACGTGAGCCAAGCACGGTTCCCTCTACACTGGCCGCTGGGAGAAATGGTAAAGTGCTACATTAGGGGATGGCGCAAGCGGGACAAGAAAGCTAAGAGTGAGAAGGGGGCTGTGGGCGAAAAAAAGGCGGTTGTGGGCAAAGGGAAAGGAGGTGTGAAGGGTGGGAGGCGGGCCGTTGGGGAATCTGGGCATGCAGGCAGCGGTGATGGTGGCTCCAGTGACGGAGACGGCAGCGGTGGCTCCTGCGAGGAGGAAGATAGCAACGAGGAAGAAAATGAATAAATGCAAGATCAACGTTTACTTTTCCACTAGTTCCCGAGTATCAGGTTTCTGTGCCGGGTTGGGGCAGCCCGCTTTTTTCACCAAACTCACGGGTAGCATCTGCCAATCGCACAGGTAGCATCTGCCTGATGACCATCTTTTGAAGATAGGGTCGTAATTGGGAGCTTCTGCCCGGTCAAACGCCGTTTTTCAATGATTAACAACGGGCACAAACGACTCAGCAAGTGGGTAGGGTCTGCCAAGGGCTAATTAGCCGGGATCGGGTGGGTATCTGGGTTGCCCAACCCAAAAACGACCAGAGTAAAGTCGACTTCTGCCCGATTCAGAAGACCCGCCGGTTCGGGTCGGCTTCGGGTCGGGCTTGGGTTCTCTTTCCTCTTTTGGACCAGTTTGAAGCGGGGAGGCACGCCCACAATCGACCCGCTGTCAACCCGCTTTCGCCGGGTTGATTGAACCTTTTTGAACCTGTTTGCTGAACCCATTTTGCTCCACAGTGTCTCTTTGTCTGTCTGTCTGTCTGTCTGTCTGTCTGTGTCCATCTCTCTCACACCCTCTCTCTGTCTCTCTCTCTCTCTCTCTCTCTCTCTCTCTCTCTCCTCTCTTTTAAGCGAGGGGGTTGAGAAAAAAAACAACCCAGCCTCTCTCTCTCTCTCACGCACACACTCTCTCTGTCCACTACGTAAACCCGTTTTCTAAATTGCAACAGTGGAGTAGGGGGGACGGTGTGGGTTTAATATTTATTTTTTCTTTAGTGCCTAATTGAAACGCGTGGCAAACTTCAAAAGGAAGTCAACAGGCTGTCTGTTTATCTTAGTGGAAGTCAACGGGTTGTCTGTCTACCTCCCTCACTGACTCTGAGTCTGAGACTGGCAGCTGTTTGTGGACAAGTTATCAAATCATCTGCGACCTCTCTCTTTTGAGTGGGGGGGTTGAGGGGCATCAGCCCCCTCACAGGGGCTCAGGGGGTTCGTAGGGGGGACAGTGTGGGTTTAAAGCTTTTTTTATAGTGCCTAATCGAAACGGAGTGGCAAAATCAATACACCCAAGAAAACAAGGCTTTGCGGAGTGGCAAAATTCAAAAGGAAGTCAACAGGCTGTCTGTTTATCTGAGTGGAAGTCAACAGGTTTTCTGTCTACCTCCCTCCCTGTTTCTGAAGTCTGAGAGTGGCAGTCAACTGGCAGTCATGGGCAGTCAACGGATTGTCTGTCTTGCTCTCAGTCTCTGACTCTGTATGTTGGGTTGATGGAAAAGGAATTGTCTGCAATCTCTCACTCTCTCTCAGCCTCTTTCAAGCAGGGGGTTGAGGGGGGGCAGCAGACCCCCCCCACCAGGGGGCTCAGGGGGCGGGAACCCCCTGACTCAAAAAAAAGTTTTCTTCCCCCCTCTCTGTTTCTCTGACTCTCCCTCTATCTTCTTTCAGCTCTTGGCAATCTGATTCACTGTCTTCTCTCTATCCGTCTGAATCTCTGTCTGTCTGTTGCTCTGTCAGTCTTTCAGCTTTTTACAGGCACACACACACACTCTCTCTGTCTCTCTCTCCCTCTCTCTATTTTTTTTTTGGGTAACCAAACTGCTGTGTTCCACTCAAGTGGACCAAAGTGGGCATCACTGTCCCAAACACAGTGTGAATGTCACCACCAACCCATTTGGAGAAGTGTGGGGTGGCTGACCCCCCCAAACTAAAAGACTATATTCTGCTTATGATTTTGCAAAATCAACTGGGCTCTTGTTCACATATCTTTTTTTAGCCTGCCACACTCTTCAGTATCTCCTTTTTTTAAAAAAATTTTTTTTTTGGGAAGGATTGCTTACAAGTCAACAGGCATCCCTAGTCAATCTACTAAAGAAAACAAGGCTTTGCGGGTAAACCCGTTTCCTAATTGCAATTAGTGAGGGGGGAGCTAATTTTTTGTCTTTGGTGCCCAATCAAAACTCTCCAAAAAAATGGAAAAGGAAGGAGCTCAAAGCGTTGTCTGTCTATCAGATTGTCTGTCTGGCTCTCTGTCTCTCTATCTGTCTCTCTCTCTGTCTCTCTCTCTGTCTCTCTCGGTCTCCCTCTCTCTGTGAGGACGACAGGCTGTTGAGTCTGCTTCCTCAAATAAAAAGAGTATACCCTGCTTTTTTTTAACTGATAACTTGTGAGGATTATCAATTTGACTCGACCAAACAACGTTTCATGAAAGTGACGTAACACAGCTGGACCCCATTTATTATTATTTTCATGGGTTATTATTGTCCCTGCAAGCTGAACCACTGAGTAAGTTCTGCACAATGACTAAGCCTTGCCCTCCTCACTTTTGGAAATGGATTAGGATGATGTGCTTCAGTGGGTAGAAGTACAGAGTCCAGGTGTACACAGAGCTAACATAGAGCTGCTGCATAAGCAACCATGATGAAAGGCCTCATGAAAGGGTATGAGATCATAGGGTTTTTTCTCCTTTCTTCATTGATGATTTTACTTATTTTTTCAATTAGTAGTTTATCTGTTTTTCCTGTTTTTACTGTTTTATCTTTTATTTATTTGTTTGTTTGTTGTCTCTGTGTGTGTCTCTCTTTTCTCTTGTGGCTGTGAGTGACTGTCTTCCTCTTTGCACCAACCAGCTCTCTCCATCTCCTCCATCTTTCTTGGCAGCTGATGCCAAGAAATGCTCCATGATTTTCTGAGCTGTCTTCCTTGTTTGATGGCTCAGCCCCATTGTTTGGTGACTCACTCCTCCTCTCTCTTCTTTGTTGTTTTATTTATTGTTTTGTTCTTTTGTATATGTTTTCCCTTCTTTTCCCCTCCTTCTTCCTTCACCCTGCTGATTCCAACCCTCGCCTATTTAAGCAGCCCACCCCCCATTCTTGTTGCCCCTTAGAACCTGTACCTGAAGTCTTCTTGCCTGCCCTTATTCCTTCTCTCACTGTGTGTATGAGCTGGGGGTGGCAGTCCCCTGTTGTGTGACAGGAGAATTGGTTCTCTTGGCCATTTATGGCAGTGTGTTGGGTTCAAGTCCCAGTGCACCTCACCATTCTACATACTGTTTAGGCTGGTCTGGGGTAGGAGCTACTTGATGATGGAAGGTGGGAGGGTAAAACTGTGGTAGTGCCTCGCCGGTTCCTGTCAATACTTCAAGTCAAATCCAGGTCTCTCAAGGTGATATGAATGAGTTGGCTGGTCAGGTATCATGTGCTGGTATGGTCTCTCTGGTATTCCTCCCTGTCCTTGGTGATGGTTCCTTTGGCCTTTGGTGGGCCTGGTTCACTGGGTTCAGACCCTCTTCCTTTCATGCTAATACCTGTGGTTGTCTTTGGTGTCTTCCTTGTGTGTGGGAGTGGGTATTGACCTTCCTTGCTTCTAAGATAGGTTATTCTCTCTGGCCTGGTGAGGCAGAGATCTGTCTCCTGGTAGGATGGAGCAAGAAGGGTCCCACTGTCTCCCACCCTGGTTGCACCCTCTTCCTTGGATTGAGTTGGAACACTCTCCTTGGAGTGAGACAAGTTGCGTCTGGTTCTTTTAAGTGGAAAACAGTTCTGATTTGGTTCAACAGGCACATCTGCACACTAACTGTTCCTTGTGACTGCCCTTTGTCTCTCCAACCCCCTCCAACTCAGGGTTTGACTTGTTGTTTATTTCTTTTGTTGTTTCATTCCATGGGTTGTAGTGGCTTGTCACTCCCCTTACCGATTCAGTTGGTTCTGTCTCTGGTCTAACTTGGCTTTGGCCTTGTGCCCCAGATGAAACCCTTCTGTGTCTTGCACCAGAGAATTATGCTTTCTTTTGTGAATGTGTCTGTTTCATGCTTTGGTGTGAGAAACCCCTCTTTTGTGTTGGAGATTTATTTGTGTTTTTCTTGGGCTTTTTAAGACTCCAAACACACTTCCTGTCTAGTGCCCCTAGGGCACCCTCCTTTCGCCCCGTTTCATTAGTCAGGATTGGTATTTAGGTCCATGCTCTAGTTTCCACCTATGACCCTAGGTGAGGAGTTAGAGAGCACAGTCTATCTCTCTCTCACTTCTCCCTCTCTGTCTCTTTCCTCTCTCTTTCTGTCTCTCTCTCTCCCTCTCTCTCTCTCTCTCTTTTGGGCAGATAAAACATTTTTGCCCTCTGTCTATCTGTCTCTTCCCTATCATTCTATCTGTCTCTCTGTCTCTCTCTCTCTCTCCCTCTCTCTCTCTCTCTCTCTCTCTCTCCTCTCTCTCTCTCTCTTCTCTCTCTCTCTTGCTCTCTCTCTCTTCCTCCCTCCTCTCTGTTTCCTGGCAGGTGCAGGCGGGTGTGTTGCGCTCTGCACAAATGCAACCACAAGGTGGGCCATGACAGCGACCTTTGGCCATCGTACCGCATGGAGCGGCAGCAGCAGGTTCTCCTTCTCTTTCCCTTCTTTCTATTTACATTTTCGAATGGTGGACTTGCTCGCCCGAGGAAAGCCTTACAGCCTCTGTTGCTGCAAAGCCGCAGTCAGCAGACGTCCTTTGGTATTCATTTCCATCGCCCCTCACAAAAGCCTAGCTGGGAAAGCATGGGGGGTCTGGGTATCTGTCACTCATGGGCCCACTGTGGGCCACGGGGGGGGTTTTTTGCCTCTCCAACAATTAATGGGTTGGGGCATTTGCTGTTTGTGTCTCTAATTAACGGACAAAGTCTCTCTCTCTCTCTCCCCTCTCTCTCTCTCTCTCTCTCCCTCCCTCTCTCCCTCTCTCTCAGGGGTAGCTCAGGGGCCCTGATGGGCTGATTGTGGAAAAATGCATTTTTGGGGTGCAGGGCGCTGGTGGATTTTTTCAAGTTGTATCAGGAAAATGCACTTTTGGGGTGCCACCTACTGCATGTGACCCAACCTCAAGTCCCAAACCCGAAATTTTCAGGTCCTGACACCTATGAAGGGAGGACCCTCGGATGACGAGGCGCAAGGGACCCAAGCCCAGGTGTGCGACTGCTCCAATGAAAAACATGCTAGTCCATGACAGTCTCTGCGCACAATGGTGGCTGATGAGCGATCCGCATGTTGATTTGGTCGAATGTGTGCAGGACTGTGTTGGTATCGACAGCTGTGATGTCCCTGCTGACATGCTGAGCTCGAGTGGCACCAGCTTGATTTGATCATTGTTGCTGTGCATTAGTGAAGCGGTGCGCACTGACAGCGGTGATAGGGGTGGGGGTGGGCGCAGAGCAGAGTGTGTTGTGGGGTTCCAGGACCGCACCTGTGCACGCTGGCAGGCTTCCCTCCTACTCCTCCTTTCGTGACAGCGGCGGTGACTCCGCGTTCCGGGCAAGATGTGGGCTAAAGGAGGATTTGGACTATCTTGACTGGTGGAGGGGACGCAATGCAGGCAACTGATGCTAATTTTATTGTTCGAAGAATTGGTTTACCGCAGCGATGGAAGGGAATGGCCATAAGAATAAAAATGCAGCTTTAGTCCAACTCCTAAACGTTTTTGTGCTGTAGTACATGCTATTCCGTTTAATTACTCCACAAGAAAAAAAAAACCAAGGGGGAGTCAGGAAAAGTGATGCCAATCCGTCTCGTACTTTTGCAAAGTTCGTTACTACCCTCGTTGCCCAGATGGCGCTCATTAGCTGGGGCTTTTTCTACCCGTCCTCCCAAACTAGGGCTTGTTGCTGATGTGGATCCAGTCTACCCCCCACAAATCGTGGCCCACAGTGGCCCAGGGTTCATGTCACGACGCCAGCCGCTGAAGGCAACAAGAAAGAGTACAGTCTTGAATCACAAGGAGTGGTGCAGTGGAGATGCCTGACGACCCTGTAAGTCTGTAGCACATGGGGTGGGTTTGCTGAGGTGACGCCTGGACATAGTCCATTACAGTTCACCGTTGATGGCTCTTTCTCTTCCTGTCGGCCCCTTTGGGGCCAGAACAATAAAATATATATATATATGTATCTATAAATTGCGATTGGGAATCACAGCAATGTTGCAAGATCGCTCTTTTGTGGCACACAGACATGGCGAGCAGGCAGGTTGTGATTGGTGGCACTGTGCCGTATGTGGCACACTGTTTCGTTGGTTTGATGCAACTTTTTTTCACTAATAACAGGAGCAAGCTAATTTAGACTGCATTTGCAGAATTGGTAGGACTACAACATATTACAACATATTAAAGTTTCACAAGGATTCGTTTTGTTTTGATAGGTTCTTCTAATTGTAATGGCAGAAAAGTCGGTGGTTGTGCTGCTGGCGGCATGATGACTGTTAAAGGGTTAAGAGCTCCGCGCCCGACCGTTGAACGCATGAAGTGGAATAAGAACCTCCGGGGGGCCCCTCCGGCTGGCAGCCCGATATCCCAACCTCAGAAGCATGGGCACCCGGGAGGCAGACAGCAGTACAACCCTTCGACTTCCGCGCTCTCCCCCGGCCGCGTCGTCAACTTCAGAGGTCGTCAACAACAGAGTTCAAGAGCGCCGCTGCAGTGCGGGGTGCTCGCGTGCGTGACTAAACTGGGGCGCAGTCGTATCTGTTCGTTCCCCCCCAGCCAGTTAGCCGAACCCTTTCTGCGCCACCCACCCCGTCTCCGTGGCGCAGCCACAATCAAATGCAGTAATAAATCGACACACACACACACTCTCTCTCTCCACCTGACACTGCCCTCTCACCACCTCCCCACACGCTACCACGCCCAGGCCGCCGTCCTCCCTCCACAATGCTCCCAACGCCCGCCGCCGAAGTCCTCCTCGCCTACGTCCCGCCGCGCACGCGGATCGTCCTCGCGGCGCTGCTCCGCCTCCCCTTCGCGCACGTCGCGGCCTCGCTGCGCGCGAGGCACCGTTACGAGTTGGACCACGCGAGCCGGCTGGGCGACGCCGGGCTGCTGGCGCGGCTGGACGGGTACTGCGCGGCGCGCGGGGAGGACTCTGCGGCGCGGCGGACGGCGGCGGCGGTGGACGCGGCGAGCGCGCGCGGGCAAATTGCGGTGCTGGACTGGTGGCGGGCGTGGGCGCGCCGGCCCAGTGGGAGCGCGGCGGGGACGAGGCGGCGGCTGCTGTACTCTGCGAGGGCGGTGGACCGGGCGAGCGCGAACGGGCATGTGGAGGTGCTCGAGTGGTGGCTGGCGGCTTCAGTTGCTCGCCGAGGGGGCGCCGACGACGACGAAGGAGACGGCGACCGGTTGGAGATCAAGTACACGCGGCGCGGGTTCGACGACGCGTGCGTGGGCGGGCGCGTGCGTGTGCTGGAGTGGTGGCGGCGGAGCGGGCTGCGTGTGGTGTGTTCGGAGATGCTGCTGGACAAGCTGAGCGTGGCGGGGGGGTTGGAGGTGATGGGGTGGCTGCGGGAGAACGGGGTCGGCGCCAAGGTGGCGCAGAGCGTGTGGCGGGAGCAGGAGCACGAGATCCGGTGGGGCGACGACGGCGGCAGCGACGCGCTGAGCGTCACCATGAGCGCGATCGCCACCGTGACAAAGAACGGGTACTTGTCGGTGCTGCTGTGGTGGGAGGGCGTACTAGGCCCGGCGTTCTCGGCGGACTCGTATTGGGGCTGCATGGAAGACGCCACGGCGAGCGGGAACGTGGCGGTCCTCGAGTTTTGGAAGGACAAGGTTCCGCGAGGAAGGACTCACGTCGGCGCGGCGTTGGACGGTGCGAGCGCTCGCGGCGACGTTGCGGTGCTCGAATGGTGGAGGCGCAGCGGCTTCACGCTAATCTACTCGGCGGCAGCCATCAACAACGCCAGCTGCTTTGGCAAGGTGGACTCTCTTCAGTGGTGGAAGGAATCCGGTCAAAAGCTGCAGTACACGCACAAGGCCATCGACACGGCCTCGGGCAACGGCCACACGGCGGTCCTGCAATGGTGGAAGGAGAGCGGCCTGGAGCTCAAATATACTGAAAAGGCGATCTACTACGCGTGCCAGAACGATCGCATTCAGTCCCTGCAGTGGTGGGTGGACAGCGGGCTGGATATCAAGCTTGACAACGTGCTCGACCAGGAGGCCATGGAGTCATGGAGCCCTGCCATGGTCGAGTGGTGGGCAGCGAACGAACACGCCAGGAAGGGGATGCAGAGAATCCAACGCGATGAGTACACTGCCGGTGGGTCTTCTTCCTCGTTCCGTACGGTGAAGAAACGAGGTTCCCTGTTGGGCTCCATTTTGCAATTGTCGAGGAAGCGCTGAAACATTGTTGGTTTAAAAAGAGGAGAGTGCTTAAAAAGAGGAGAGTGCTTCCAGGACAATACTGTGTTTAAGAACAGCTCAAATCGAAATAAAGCGTTCACAGCGATGAAGGCCTGGGTCTAGCACGAAGCGAAACGCAAGCTCGGCCCAAGAAAGGGAGAAAAAAAAATAGAAGAAAAGGCCCACCCCCACCCCAGGGTTAGCCTACTTCCACAAGTGATTGGAGATGGCACAACGAGGGGAAGCAGAACTCCACACCCCGTCGCCGCGCAACAACGCCGCGCTACCCGCTCTCCAGCGCGATCGCCAACAGTTCTCCGACCTCGCCGACGCTCAATGGGATAAGCAAGTCCGGCAAGTTGCCGTCGGCGTCGACCATCTGTTCAATGGCGACCCTACACGTGTTTGGCAGTCCGCCGTACGTGACTGAGACGACGGACGCGGGTTTGACGAGGACCCGGAGGTATCGTTCCAACTTGTGGGCGGGTGGCGGCTGGTTGATCGCCTTGACGGTCTTGACGGTGGAGTAGCCGCGCTCGACGTACAAGCAGACGGTGGGGAGGGGGACAAAGGACGGGAAGTAGCGGGTGTGGATGTCGTCGAGGTCGCTGATGTCGCGCACCACGATGGTCTTTTTGAGCGTCGAGACCATGCGCGGCGGCACCGGGACGTTGCGCAAGGGCGACGTTGGTATACCTTCGATAATGTAGCTTTGTGGAGGAGGGGGAGGGGGGGTTGGGTTGGTTTGAGTTGATGTATGGGCGATCCCCGTTGCGCGAACATTTGGGCCAAGCCCGACAAAGCTCTTACGAGATGTATTTGGAGTTGATGTAAAAGTTTGCGCCGAGGCGCATCAAGCTGGGCTGCGGAATTTGCCAGGCGGGCACCAGCGGGGTGGGAAAGCGGCCCGTCCTGGGGGCGGCAGGCTCTGCAGCGTACAAGAACGACGACGACGACGACGGAAACGACGGAGCTGTGTCGTTGATCGCGGCCGCCAGCGAGCGGCCAGTCGGTGTGGATGTTGCCGACTGGGGGTCGGGGTGGCGGAGGCCGGCGAGGATGATCCGGAGGACGAGGAGGAGGAGTGAGTTGGCGGCACACGCCAATTTCGGTTCATTCGCACACACACACACACTCTCTCTCTCTCGTTCTTCTACTTCTTCTCCTCCTTCTCTTCGCGTTATTTGCAAGTATTTCCAACACCCTGGGGGGGAAGAAGTGCTTTGTTTCAACTGTCCTTGCTTTGCAGCGTGTCGCCGCCAGTGTCAGCAACGCCAGCGGATGCACAATCCCCGCGGAGCGTCGTTCACATGTCGCTGTCCGTCGAGACCCGTGGGCGGCGGCGGCGGGGGGGCCGAGCACAGCTAAGGGGAAAATACAAATGCATTGAGCAGGTAAACAAGTGCGGGAATATGAACACGCTTATTCATAAAGTCTATAGGGAATTTTAGGGGGGGAAAAGCGTGACGCACGTCTACTACAATCTCGCAAGGCGGTACAAAAAAAAAAAAAGGAAGAAGAACAAGAAGCCAAACTACGCCGGCGCCGAATTGGTGCTAAACACCGTCAAGCCGTTCTGCACGTACTTGAACGTAGTCCTGTAGCCGCCGACGGAAATGGTCAGCACGGACACGGTGTCCGTGACGATGGGCCCGTTGACAAAGTCGATGACGACCTGGCTGTCGCAGACAGGGTCCGTTTGCGTGACGGGGAGCCTCGTAAACAGCTGCGGGGAGAGCGCGCGGCCCTTTGGCGGGATCAAGAACACGCCCTCGTCGAACGTGGCGTCGATGAAGATGCAGGGGTGGCCGATGTAGCTGACGGTGGACGAGACGTTGACGATGCTGACGGGGACGTCGAACGGGTTTTCGGCGAGGATGGTGCTGTTGAAGGACAGGTACGAGAAGCCGTCGGGGGAGATGCCGAGGGTGCCGAGGTCGCCGGTGGCGTTGACGAGGAGCGGGGTGCCGGCGGAACCGGGGAGGGTTTGCGGGATGGAGAGGCTGCCGAGGGCGAGGTCGAGGGCGGGGAGGTTTGCGGCTTTCCCGGAGGCGACGACGACGGGGGACGCGGTGCCCGCGACGAACTGGGCGACAAGGGTGCTTGCGGCGGAGACGGCGGCCGCGTCGGAGGCCGCCGGGAAGAGGTAGCCGCGTGCGGTGTAGGTATTGGCGCCGAGGCCGAGGGAGAAGTTGGGGAGGACCACCGAGCCGATATTCGAGCCTTGGGACTGCAGCGCGAGCGTCACGTCAGAGTTGAGCTTGAGGGTGATGGTCGACGGGTTGACTATTTTGACGTTGACCGAGAGCTCGAGGCCTGTGCTGGGGCTACCACCCTTCATGATGGGGATGGACGTGATGGTCGTGTCTTTCAAGCCGCCAAGGCCTAGTCGATGGGTTTCAGTCAGCTCGGAGTTGGGCACTTGCTACTCCTCTCCCAAACCCGACAACACTTACCAATGAGCGACGAGGTGACTGAAAATTTAATGTTTTCCAGGCAGACGTCGGTGGGGTCCATCCCTGGCAGCAGGCCGTCGGAAATGCTTGCGCTGTTGGTCGCGTAGCCGGACATGCCCAGAGGGACGTTGCCGCTCTGCAGGGTGATACCCTGAAAGACCTTTTCAAAGTTGAGGATGGTGTCTTGGTCCGCTGCAGCGGGGGCGAACGGGACGTTCTTCAGGTCGATGGAGACCAGGCGCGAGGTCGAGTTGCCGAGTGCGGGCGCGCCGTCGACCTTGAGGTTGCCGACGACGGGCCCGCCGGGCAGGCCGACGCCGATGGCGGCGGAGGCCTTTGTGAAGCTCAAGTAGAGGCCGCTGAGCGAGTCCGGCAGAGAGACGGAGATGGCGACGCCGTTGGACGAGGCGAGGGCGTACGGCTGGCCCTGCTGGAACTGCAGGTCAAAGTTGGAGAGGGAGATGCCGGTGATGAGCGGAGTCGTTTTCAGCCATACGCCGTTGCCCGTCTTGCACTCGGAGGACATGCAGATGAGCCCGTCGCGCGGGTCGCCGCAAGGGGTTGCATTGGTGACGGTGCCGGTAGTGGCAGCGAAGAGGACGACGGCGGCGAGGAGGGACGCCAAGGTTGAAGTCATACCGGGTGGTTGAGAAGTTGTACGATGGGGGGGAGGGGAAAGTTCGGCGAGTTTGCCGAAGCTAAATGAGTGGGACACGCGGAGAGAAGGAGGGGATTCGGAATAAGTGAGAGAGAGAGTGAGAGAGTGAGAGAGAGAGAGAGAGAGAGAGAGAGAGAGAGAGAGAGCAGCAGCAGCAGCAGTTGTGTGTTGGCGAGTGTGTGTGCGTGATCTAGTGGGAAAGACAACAAGGGCAAGACAGGCCAAGTGTCAGCTTCCGGAAAGGGAAATGAAAGGGGAAATCCGACCGGCCCTCACACACAAACACACACACACACACACACTCTCTCTCTCTCTCTCTCTCTCACTCTCTCTCTCCATCTATCCGATCTATCGGTGCCTGTCTCGCTCAGGATGAGACAGGCACGTGGGGGACAAAAATCAATAATTTGAATCGTTCTGTCAATCTTGATTTTGTTTGTTTTCTCCCACACTGTCATGTGCCATTATTTTTTGAGGAGTGGAAGTGTCTTGCCTGCAATGCCAAGCGCATTTGCATGATGCAATCAATGGGAGACGTCAATCGCGCAATTAACATGCGCGCCACCCGCCCACGCAGACAGGCAGACAGACAAGGCGGGCTCTTCTCTAGTTTTTTCCTGTTTTGGGAGCTTTCCGTGATTTGTGTCCCTCCGCAACAATAGCTTTTTTTTTTTTTTTTTTTTTTTCACTGTGAAAGCAGATCGATGGGTGGGCGGTCTTTCACTTTGGACGTACCTACATTTTCTCTGTCGGAAGCGGTCTTCTTGCCAGAACGACCTGCGAAACAGACTGTTGTGCACAACGAGACTGCCTCCGCAGAGTGCTCGACGGATTCGCGCCCTCTTCCACGGCTCTGCCCTTTTCCCTCCTGACTCCGTACACACACTTACTCTGCTGCCAGACTTTCCGCAAGGACTAGACCCTAAGTCTTCTCCCCCTTTTGTTGTTGGTGTTTATTTCGATTTCCTGTAGTGTTAGCGGCTAGGGTGGCCAGTGTGCGGAAACGCGCTTGGTTCTGTCAAGATCCTTGGCTTTCTGCCATACCCATGTGGCATTTCACTCTTCCCGAAAGGCAACCTCCAGATGCGTGAAATAGTTAAAAAAAATAAAAGAAAATAAAATTACAAAAAACGCTGGACGGATTCACGATTGCATTGCGAGCCACCGCCAGTTCCTGTGTTTTGCTCAACCAACCCCCCCGTTGGTGACGGGGGGGTGGGCTTCGGACGTTGTACATTGTTCAAGTACCAAGCGCTCTCCCCTGCAAATGAGCGCACGCAGCTTGATTTGTAAGAAGACTCCGGGCGAGTTAAACCAAAAGAATGAGAACCGCCCATCGTCAGTTCTGCCCTGGGTGGGGGTGGGGGGGGGAGGATGGGGTTGTTCTCATCCGCCTCAGTCCCATCGAGGGGTGGCGGGGTGACTTGTGAAGTCAGCGCCCATATTGTTTTTTCATTTTCACAGCCTGCCGTTGAGTCCTGTAGAGGCAGTGGTCCCTCTGGTACCCACGGTCCGCTTGCACGCGCAGGTCGCGGTCAAACAGAGTCTTGCTGGGTGGGGACGAAGCCGCCAAAGGGGATGGCCCACTAACCCTGCGGAGCGCGCGGACGAGTGACGGGCATTTTGTAGCTTGTTCGCTTGTTTGCTTTGTGTTGATGTAGTTCAGGTATGACTCAGGCCGGCGTTGGCTTGTCACAAAGAAAATAGAGGGAAAAAAAAAAAAAAAAAAAAAAAAAAAAAGGGGGGGGGGGGGGGGGGGGAAACGGGGGAAAAAAGGGAACGGCTATTACCACCCCCCAGAATTGCAGCTTCAACCGCCACCAAAGCCCGCCGTCCTCGGGTTGGCGCAAGACAGAGGCGCCGCCGCCGGCCGCGCGATCAAGGCAGCAGCCAAGCCCGCGCAAGGCAGTGCGGTCGCGGTCGAGGCGTGGTGCATAACTCTGCGGGCAAAATGCGCACGGGCCCTGTCTGGCCGGCTAGCTTGCTTGCTTGCTTGCTTGCTTGCTATGATCTCACTTGCTTGCTCCAGCCTTGCCTTCTTTTTCTTCCTTGCCTTCTTCTCCAGCAGCAGTTGTTGTGTTCCCCCACGCTGTGCTGTGTGGCGCAGTGTCTCAGTTAGGGAGCTGTAAGTGAGCCGTCTCTCTCTCTCTCTCGCTCTCTCTCTCTCTCTCTCTCTCTCTCTCTCTGTCTCTCTGTCTGTCCGTCTGTCGGTCTATTGTGTGAGAACCAAAATAATAAATAAATAAAGGAAAAGGCAGACAAAGAGACACACAAGCGACCCACATCCATCCACATCCGGTCGTAATGGCGTCCTCCTCGGCGCCGTCGCCATCCTCGCCGTCCTCGCCGTCCTCGCCCTCCACGTCCGCCGACTGTGTGGCCTTTCGCCAGGCCCTGCCCGCCATCGAGTCGGCCTTCCCGTGCTGCAGCGGATCGGGCTCTGCGGGCATCGCATGCAACCAGGACGGCGCAATCACATCCATGTAATCGTTTTCGTTCCTTCGCTTTCGTTCGTTTCGTTCGTTTCGTTCGTTTCCTTCTTTGAGTTTCGGTCTTGTCCGTCCCCTCCTTTTCGCTGCCTGACTTTGCTCACTGCACCGCACCCGCCCTACCCTCCCCCCAGCATCCTGGAGAATGTCGGCCCCATAGATTCGATCCCGGACGTGTTCAAGTCCTTCAGCTCCCTCTCGTACATGTGAGCTCTCCTGCTTTTTTTTTTTTTTTTTTTTTTTTTTTTTTCGATTCACGAGACAAATCTCGTGGTCATTGGACGACTTTGCAACCGGTCGCCAACCCAAAACGTGTTTTGCAGAAGCCTGCGACGGAACCTCATTGGGGGCAAGATCCCAGACTTTCTGGCGTCCCTTCCGCTTACCGTGTGGTAAGAAATAACCCATATATATATATATATATATATATATTTTTTTTTTTTTTTTTTTTTTGTGTGGCTTTCCCCCGTCAACCGCCGGTTTGCGGTATAACGTGGGGTGTTCTGACTGGTCTGGTGCGCTCCTGCTCAGCGATCTAGCCATCAACAACTTGAGCGGCCCGATACCGCAGTCCTTCTCGGGTGCTGTCAACTTGACAATTTTGTAGGTTGAAAATAATGTCGCATTTGGTCCCGATTCTGTGGCTGACAATTGCCTCTGAACGTACCCACACACACACACACAGAAATCTCGCTGACAACTCCTTGTCCGAATCGCTACCCGACCCGTCAAAGCTTCAAAAACTGCAAAGATTGTAACGCTTCAACTTCCCCGTTTCATTCATTGGTGTCTCTAAAAATCTCTGACACTCTGGGCACCCTTGCAGATTCGTCAACAACAATTTTCTGAGCGGACCCGTCCCGTCCGCCCTTGCGTCCATCAGCACTTTGACAGAACTGTTGAGTACTTTTTGTTTTCTGTTGAGGGGGTTTTTTTTTTCTCGTTATTCCGTTCCCGCTAAACGAAACCGTTTCGTTCAGCGACCTGTCGCAAAACTGCTTCGACGAACCCGTCCCGGCCGATCTGGTCTCAAAGTTTCCAAACGGGTAAGCGAATCATTTTGGAGCGAATCAACCGTGCAAAGAAGCCTCCCGTCGAGCTCCACACCACCGGCGTAACGCGTGTTTGCTAATCCCCCCTCCCCCTTCTTGGACCTTTGAACCGGCTCCTTCCCCCCCTCCTCCCCCCGTCCCCGCACCTTCATTCGAACAAACGCAACGTTCAAAAGCACAAAAAGCGCGAGCGCCTGCCCGTCCTCCTCCTCCACGACGGCGGGAAGGCCCGCGACGTCCACGGCAGCCTCACCGCCAGGCGACTCTGGCGGCGGGAAGGGCCTTGCCATCGGCGCGGTGGTCGGGATCGTCGCCGGGCTCGTCGTGGTGGTCGCCTTGGCTGTGGTTGGGGCGGTAGTCATCGTCCGGAAGCGGCGCGGCGCGGCGCGGCGCGAGACGGTGAGTGTTGTTCCTCCGTCCCTCTATTTTCTCACACCAACAAAAAAAATAAAATAAAATAAAATAAAACAAATTAGGGAGGAAAGGGCTCGTACTCGCCAGCCGACGGCAGCCACGCGGCGGCGGCGGGGGCGACGCGGCAGTTCCTGGTGAACCGCGCGGGGCAGCAGGACGCGGCGGCGACGACGGAGGAGGGTTTCTCTGCCGCCGCGGCCGCCACCGCCGCCGCGGCGGCAGGGCGTCAGGCGGAAGAACAGGCGGCGCCAAAGTCGCCGGTGGCGGTGACGGCGGCGGCGGCGGAGCCGGCCGAGCGGCCACAGGAGGTGCTGGTAGCAGCAGCAGTAGCAGCAGCGGACGGCGGGGACGGCGTGGTGACAAAGACGGACGGGGCGGGCGGCGGCTTCGGCGGGGGGCTCTTTGCGTCGTTTGCGCCGCCGCTCGAGGGGGCCGGCAACCGCCGCAGCCGGGGCCGCTGGCGGCGGCGGCGTCGCGGTGCCGACGGGGTTCGTGAGCGGGACGTCGGCGGCGGCGGAGCTGCTGCGTGCGAGCGGGTTTCCGGCGGAGACGGTGGCGGCGTTTGCGCGTGAGTTTTTTTTTTTTTTTTTTTTTTTTTTTTAATGCAATTTTTTTTGGCGTTGAACTGACACAAACAACACCAAAAAAAAAAAAAAAAAATAATAATAATAATAATAATAATAATAATAAGGCCGCGGATTCACGGTGGAGCAGCTGGCGACGATCAACCCTGCGAGCGTCGAGTTTCTGCAGGACGAGTTCCACCTGGGCGACCCGAAAGTCAAGCTCCGCTTTTCCGAGCTCGTGCAGCGCGTGCAGCAACAACAGCAGCAGCAGTTGTCGCGGGCCGCGGGGGCGGGGGCGGCGGGGACGATGTGGGCGGGAGCGGCGGGGGAGGGACTGCCGGGCTACGTCCCGTAAAACGTAAAACGAGCTGATCAATCTTCGTCGGGGAGGGGAGACACTTGCTATTATATTTTGCATTTGAAAACACGGTTCAGAACCCAACCCACGTCCTTCGCCATGTCGTCGTCCCGCCCGTCGTCCTCGTCGCCATCGTCGTCGCCGATCTGGATCCAAAAGACGATCCGGCTGCAGGCGCGGCCGCGCGGCTGCCACCTCGTCACGAGCGAGATACTGGCGCCGATCCGCGCCGAGCTGGCGGGCGTCGCCGTCGGACTCTGCAACATCTTCAGTTGAGTTGTTTTTTTTTTTGGTTTTTTTTTTTTTTTTTTTTTTTTGGTTTTGGTTTTGGTTTTGGGTGGTTTGCTTGTTTCTTTCTTGCTTTGCTTCTTTTATTTTGTTTCCCCTCTCTCTCTCTCTCTCTCTCTCTCTCTCTCTCTCTCTCTCTCTCCCTCTCACCTCACACCCCGCTCTCTCCGCCCCCGGACCCACACACACACACATACACACACACGCACACGCACACGCACGCACACACGCACACGTTAGTCCAGCACACCAGCGCGTCGCTGCTGATCAACGAGAACGCGGACCCGGACGTCCGCGTCGACATGGAGGCCGCGCTGAACCGCATCGCGCCAGAGGTAAAACACAAAACCTCCACGGACACTTTTCTGCTGCGGGGACGTGCGTCGCGCGCATGTGTTGAATGCACTGGACCCCTGACCCCATCCCCCACCTCCCTACCGACAAACACACAACACACAAACACACAAACACACAAACACACAAACACACAAACACACAAACACACAAACACACCCCACCCGGCGCGACGCAGGGCACGCACTACATCCACTCTGACGAAGGGCCCGACGACATGCCGGGGCACATCAAGGCGGCGCTGCTGGGCGCGTCGCTGACGGTGCCGGTGCGGGACGGGCGGCTGGCGCTCGGGACGTGGCAGGGGGTGTGGCTCGCGGAGCACCGGGACCGCGGGGGGAGCAGGAGCGTCGTGGTCACGGTGCAGGGGGTTGGGAAGCTGAATTAGAATATGATTGTGTGTAAAGAAGGGGGGTTGGAGGCGCTAGGGGGCGAAAAACCCAAGGGGCCTCCGAAAAACCACACACACACACACACACACACACACGCACTCGGTCTCTCTCTGTCTGTCTGTTCCTTCTCATCCTCCCAACCCCTCGCGCAATGAAGTTCCTCATCATCGGCGGCGGCATCTCGGGCCCGCCACCGCGCTCTTCCTGGCCCGCGCCGGCCACAGGGTCGAGAGGTCTTTGACCGCGTCCTCGACATGCAGGACGTCGGCGCAGGCGTGACGCTGATGGAAAACGGCTTGCGCGTGCTGCGGCGGCTCGGCATCCTCGACGAGGTCGTGCGCGCGGGGAACCCGTGCGAGTTTGTCGAACTCAGGACGTTTGACGGCGGGAGACGGCGGGGGCGGCGGCGGCGGGGGCGGCGGCGGCAGGGTATCGACGACGACGAGGAGTATGAGGACCACTACGAAGGGGAGACGGACGAAAACGGCGACGGCGATGAGGGCGACGTCGTCGCACGGTTCGCGATCGCGCGCCGCGACGGACTAACACCCGTCAACGTCCTCCGCACCGCGCTGACGCGGGCGCTCTCCCGCGCGCTGACCGCCGCCGGCGTCTTCTTCCACCACGACAAGCAGCTCACGGACATCGCCGCGGTCCCACCCGCCGCGCGGCGGCCCAGCAACAACAACGGCGGCGGGGTGCGCGCGCTGTTCCAAAACGGGATTCCAAGACGGGCCGTGGGCGGACGGCGACGTGCTGGTCGGGGCGGACGGGATCCACTCTGCGGTGCGGGGCGCCGTGTTCCCCAGGTGCGCGGGGCCGGCGCCGTCGGGGTACGTCGGGTACCTGGGCGTCGAGCCCGTTCGACCCGGGGTACGGGTGGCCGTCGTCGCTACTTTACGGACTGCGCGGCCGGCGCCGGGCGATCGGGCTTGCTGATGCGGGCGTCAGAGACGCACTGCCACTGGGCCGTGTACGAGATTTGCGCCTTCGGCGGCGGCGGCGGCGGCAGTGGTAGCAGCACCCACAGCGGCGGAAGAAGCAGCAACAACAGCGGCGGGGGCCATTCGCCGACGCTCCGGCACGACGAGTGGCGGCCGTTCGGCGACGTGGCGGCGGGTAGTTCCCGTGACGGTGTACGACATGCCTGCGCTCCCGTCGTGGCACAACGGGCGCGACGTGGTGCCACGGGGCTCGGCCGATGAGCCAAGCGGCTTGCTCAACGCAAAGGTGGGAGCAAGGCTTGCGTCTGGTACAGCGTCAGAGAATAGATGAAGAAAAAAGAGCGACGGTGAGCACTCGAAAGCGCTGCTGAGTTTCGGGGGTGTTGGGGATTCTCCTCTGTTACGTCACTCTTTCTTCCTTCTTTTCTTCTCTTCTCCGAGAATAAAAGGCCTCTCTTCTCGTGCCAATAACCTTCGTGGGAACTCTTCTTTCTTCACCCTGGATATCGCCTGTCTGCCGAAAATCGACGGGTGCGATGCGCAGGCGAGAGATCGAAGGCGGGGGGAGGTTGCAACGGGTAGTAGAAGTAGTAAGTGCCACCAGACAGTGAATCGAAAAGTTATTTTGTGAGGGTTAAATCAACGAGCGTGTGTGTGGCAACCCACCCCAAGTGACGCTCGCCCGCACTCAGCATACCCATTTTCTCTTCTTTTTTTTTCATGGAAATACGGCAACCCCCGACTGATGCTCCTCGGCGACTATTGAGGCATTGATGATGGCGTTTTGTTTGTCGGTGGGGCCACAGGCAGAGGAATTAGTGCGCGCCAGCGGGAACACGGTGCGCACGCCCGGCTCCAGCACGTCGCGCGCTGGCACGGCTCTCCGCTTCGCGGCGGCCCGGACAGAACCTGCGTTCGTCACGCGTATAGCGCTTGCTCACTTCGAGACAAACAAAACCACTCGCAGCGAAGAGGGAAACCTTGCTGACTGTTTGGAGTTTAAATCCCCTATCATCGGAAAAGCGTGATGGTTGGCTTGGCTTGCCAGTGCTGGTCAAGCGCGAGCAAGACCATTCTGGCAAGTCCGTCGTTCGAGTCCGTTTCGAGTGCTGGCGTGCGAATGGAAACAGAGCACCTTTGCGGGCACGCCATTCTAATCCGCGAAGTATTTGTAATTTCGATAATCTGCAAAGTATAATATTTGTAATTTCGAATTTGTAATTGGATGCGGTGCTCATGAGCACTCGATCCAAAGAGGGTTTCGATATTTAAGGGTGATCCCTTTCTCCCCCACCGCCTGCACAACACCGCAGACTAGTACATATACCACTAGCAGCGCTATGGCGACGACAAAGACCACAACCATCGGGCTCATCGGCTACGGCAGCATTAACTCGGTCCTTGCGCGCCACGCCGTCGCCGCCGGGTACCGAGTGCTCCTGAGCAACTCGCGCGGCCCGGCCACCCTCGCCGACGCCGCCGCCGCCCTCGGCCCGCTGGCCACCGCCGTCTCGGTCGCCGACGCCATCCGCAACAGCGACATCGTCAGCCTCTCCATCCCGTTCAAGGCCGCCTTTGACGACGCCGCCTTCCCCGCCGACGCCTTTGCCGGCAAGATCGTCGTCGAAACGCTCAACTACTACCCGGAGCGCGACGGCCGGTTCCCGCAGCTTGACGCGCGCGAAATCACATCGAGCGAGCTGCTCCAGCGGCGCTTCAAGTCCGCGCGTCTCGTCAAGGCGTTCAACAACATCTACTATAAGCACCTCGAGAACCTCGCCCTCCCCAAGGGTCATCCCGGGCGCTCGGCGCTGCCCGTTGCCGGCGACGATGCCGACGCCAAGGCGAAGGTGTCGGCGTTTGTCGAGGACGTTGGGTTCGACGCTGTCGACGTGGGTTCGTTTGCGGACAGCTGGCGATCCGAGCCGAACACGCCCGTGTACGTGTGGGCGTACTTTCCCAAGCCGCCCGAGGGCTTGAGCGAGGAGGAGAAGGCAAAGTGGTTCTTTGAGGGGCATGGAGGAGGCGTCCTCAGCGCTGCGGACGTGAAGGCGCTCCTCGCCAAGGCCACGAAAGATAGCCCTGTTGGTGGGGTGATGCCAAAGTCGTTTTCATAGGTTGCGAAATAGGTGAGCCAAAGTTGTTGTCGTTGTTGTGGAAACGGGTGGGCTGGAAGAAATACATTACTTTGTTTTGCACAAATACTTTTGCGATATGTCGGGAGCATCGTGTAGCGCTTTTCGTTCCAAAGGTAGTGGTGGCGCGCTGTACGCGCACGTCGAGGCCTGGCCGCGAGCGAAGCGGTCCTGCAGTGGTAGATCGACCGCGGCTTCTGCGCCGGCGGCGCCAACGCCGACGACGACCGCCGACCCGAGCACGCCCGCAACTCCGTGCACGCCGCCTGAAGGAATGGGCACACGCGCGTCCTCCGCTGGCGGCGCGACAACTGGCCGCCGCCGCTGCGGGTGTCAAAGGAGGTGGTGGACGCGGCAAGCATTGGAGGGCACGAACGAGATGTCGGGTGGGTTCTTTGGAGTAAATCGAGGATGCGATCGTCTTTCGAGCCGGGGAGGCGGCTGAACAGGGGTTTCGCTTTTTTTTTTTTTTTTTTTTTTTTTGATTTTGAACTTGGCCGCTGAAGTTAGAGGGGTGGAGGCAAGAAAGAAGTATATTGAGTATTCAACTGCCGAGTTGCTCTTTTCAAGGCGGTCATCCAAATGACTGGAATGATCCGTAACAACTGACAGGCACAAAAAAGAAACAGCAATAAAAGTTGATGTCGCGAGGACTCCCGCACCCAACCAAACACAAATTCCTTCCCCTTAAAACACCCACCGCCTCAGTCTGGCGACCCACCCCTCCGCCTCCGTCCTCTCCTCCTCGCCTCCGTCCTCCCTCCGCCGTTTCGGCGAACCGACAGGCTGGAGCGGGTGGCGCCCGTCGCCGTCGACCCAAATGCCGCCGCCGCCGCTCCCAGCGTTCTTCTTTGCGGTGGAGGTGGTGGCCGACGCGGACGAGGAGGTGGACGTTGCCGACGCCGTGGAACGGCTCGCCGCCGACGACGACGTGGAGGAGCCGCTGGTGGTTGTGGTCGCGGAAGCGGAAGCGGAGGCGGTGGCGGTGGCGGTCGCTGTTGCTGTTGAGTTCAAGCGCGAAGAAGGGGTATTAGGAAATCGCAATGCCTCTGTCCTGCAATGGGTGGCCACTTACCGGTTTGTTTTATAAAGTTGACGGGGGTCGGAGGGCTGTTGGGCGACGAAGGATGGCGGAATCGCGGGTTGATCAAGAGCGCGTAAGCAACCATCTCATTGCTGACGCCCTCTCCCTCACATTCGGTCTCTAATGCACTCACACGCACACGCACACACACACGCAAAACGCACGCACGCACACACGCACACACACACACACACACACACACACACAGTCACACACACACAGTCACACACAAGCATACATACGCCCTTCTCACCTTGCGGACGCCTCGCGAATGGCCTGATACGCATTGCAGGGTTTCCCAAGCAGCGCGTCGATCGGCCCAGGGTCGGTGCAAGCGCACTTCTTGTCGAAGTCGTTCGCCGTGATGTTGGACCACGGGTTCCCGGGTACCCCTGCCTGGTAGTAGCAGTTCTGGCAGACCTTCCACGCGTTCCTAATGTCAATGTGCTCTGGGCTCCTGACGGTCCAAGCGTCCTGTGCGTTGCCGCAGACGCACTGGGCGAGGAGGCTCTTGACCTGGGCGGCGGAGGGCGGGTTGGAGGGCTGCATGCGGAGGAGGGTGGCGTTGCAGTACATGAAGACGGTGTTGATGAGGGCGCCGGGGCTTTTTTCCCCATAGGGGTTTTTTTGTCCGGGTTTTTTCCCCAGTCGCCTGGTGCTCACGCATCTCCCAGCCTCTCTCTTCGCTCTCTCGTCGCTCCGACTGAGCGAAAAAAAGATTGGCTTTTTTCATTTTTTTGTTTGGTTTTTGACCAAGATGCTCAGAGGCGGAACAAAGCTTTGAAAAGCAACCTGGGCCTCCCTCCTCGGAGATCGCGGCTTAAGCTGCATGAATCGCTACGCTGAGACAAACTTGCATGCGCAAGAAGGTCGAGTCTCGGACCATATTGATGGGATGATGATGGGAGAGAGAAAGAGCGACTCAAGACCTGAAAGGGGAGGAGGACAAAAAGGAAGCTAAAAGCATTACACTGGTTGTTGCCGTATTCGGTTGTATTTGAAAAGACAAAACCGCCCCGACAGGCCCCGCGAGACATTTTGTTCGAATCGAAGGGGGGAGGGAGGGAGGGGTCAGCTGGTGTCAAGGATAAAGAGATGAAAGCCGGGTGGGGCCGGGTCAACACAGTCTGGAGAAGGAAAAGGGCTAGGCGGGAAAGGGGGTGTGAGGTGAGTTGGGGCGCACGAGGGGAGTCATCCGCAAAGAAAAGGAAAAGAAGCATCCACGGAAGGAAGCTTGTGAGGGAGGCCACCGAAGAAAAGAAAAGGCGGCAGAGGGGGAAAGACTGGGGAAATGATACTAACAGTGCAAGCTTCCTGCGCCCGCAGCTCATTCGATTCCACGGCGCGTTCGCGCGCAAAATACCACCAAAACCCCTCCCCGCCCCCCTACCACCATTTCAGGCCCACAGCGTCGGGTCCCACCCGGGGATCAAGCTCGTGCCGGCGTCGAGCGCGTCGAGCTCCTCCATGTCCCTCTGAGCGAGCTCCCAGCCAAACACGTCCCTGTTCTCATCGAGGCGGGCCGGGTTGACGGTCTTTGGCAGCGGGATAAAGCCCTTTTGGATGCTCCAGCGGACCAGGACCTGGGCGGGCGACTTGCCGACGCGGTCGGCGACGGCGCGGATGGCCGGGTGCTGCATGTTTTTTCCGCGCGTCAGCGGCGAGTAGGCTTCGATAGAGATGCCGTGCGAGAGGCATTTGGCGACCAGCGCGCGGCGCTGGTAGAAGGGGTGCAGCTCGACTTGGTTGACGGCGGGTTTGATGGTGCAGTGCTTGAGGAGCTCGTCTTTGGGGAGGGTGGGGTGGGGTGGGGTGGGGTGGTGTGAGTGTGTGGTGCGTGTGCGAGTTCGAGTGCGTGTGAGAGAAACAGCAAAACAAACGAGCACCGAGAGAAAAATTCATACCAATGTGCTGCGGCCCATAGTTGCTCACGCCGAGAGCGCGGACGTGGCCCTTCTTGAGCAGCTCCTCCATCTCGCGCCAAGCGTCCAATCGGATGCCCGGGAACGGGGCGTGAATCAGGTACAAATCGACGGCGTAGTGTCCAGCGGCACCGGTCCTATCCTTCCTCGCGTCGTAGGCGTCGTCGCCAGACAGCGCTCGGGCGCTCTTTTGAAAGACGTCGGTGGCGTCGCCCGGTTTCGCGCCGTCCTCGAGCCACAGCTTTGTGGTGATCCAGATTTCGTCGCGCGGCACGCCCGAGTCGCGGATGGCGCGGCCGACGTCGGATTCGTTGTGGTAGTAGGCGGCGGTGTCGATGTGGCGGTAGCCGCGCTTGAGGGCGGCGAGGCAGGCGGCGTAGCAGTCGGCGGGCGAGGACTCGAAGACGCCCAGGCCGACCGACGGGATGGCCGTGCCGTTGTTGAGCTTGGTCGTGGGCGCGGGAGCGAGGTGGCCGGCGGCAAGCATCGTTTCTGTTTCAGTGGAGCGGGAAGAAGGGTCGTTGGGTTTATATTCTTTTTCTTTTTTTTTTTTTTTTTTTTGGCTCGTGTGCCTGGTTCAGTTTGGTCGGAAAGTGGTGGCTCTCGCGCCTGACGCTTTTGCCCTGGGTTTTGCACGGGGGGATGGGCCCTGCGTTTTATACAGCCCCGCGTTGGGTGGGTGGGCGTTGGTGATTCGAAACTCAGAGAGAGGAAGAGAGAGAGAGAGAGCGAAGGGAGAGAGAGAGAAGGCGAGGGATAGGGAGACAGAGTGAGGGAGAGGGAGAGAGAGAGAGACGGAAGATGCACTCCCGTTGAAGCGCCGTTTACCAACCGTCTCTCTCTCTCCCCCCCTCTCTCTCTCTCTCTCGCTCTCTCTCTCCCTCACTCTGTCTCTCTCTCTCTCTCTCACTGTCTCTCCGTCTTTCTCTCTCTCCCTCTTTCTCCCTCTCTCTCTCTCTTTCACAGCAACCTCTTGTCTCGTGAGGGGATTATTATTCGCAAATCAACCCCACGAAGAGAGAGAGAGAGAGGGGAGAGAGAGAGAGACACGCGCGCGTGCTACGGGTACAGGTAGAGAGACACAGGCAGCTGATGGAACAGCTGACAAACGGAAGGGTCTGTCTGTCTGTCTGTCTGTCTGTCGGCCTATCCAACTCCCAGTTTGCTTTTGGGGCCGCCGGTGGCACCCGTACAGTCTCCCTTGGTGCCTGTCGACCCTAACCAGGGACGGAGCTAGCTGGAGAGAGAGAGCGCAGGGGCCCACGCGGTTTCGGCGGTTCTGAACCGCGCGCCAGTCTCCGCGTGCTGCGTGCATGGTGGGGGTTCGCTCCGCAGGCGCAGCAGTGCTGCTGCATTTCTCCGCACTCGAAAGTTCACTTTCTTATCAAACCCAGCTAGCAAGCTTGTGGGTTTTTCCGCAATGTTTACCCTTGATTGTCCGGCTGGATCGCAAACGTTTCTTATACCGAACGCTCTCTCTCTCTCTCTCTCTCTCTCTCTCTCTCTCTCTCTCTCTCTCTCTCTCTCTCTCTCTCTCTCTCTCTCTCTCTTTCTCTCTCTCTCTCTCTCTCTCTCTCAAACTAAACCTATTTGAATGTATTCCGTCAATTAGGGGGAGGGGGGACAGGCTCTCTGTAATCAATCACAATATGAGGTCATTCTCCCAAAAAAAGCGCGCCATTCGACGCCAAGACACCGCACCGGCGCCTCACCCACATTCCCCCCATCCTCAGGCGATATTCCCTCAACCCCCACTAACTCACTCCCCCACCACCACCACCACCACCACCACCACCGCCCCCGCCGACAACCGCCACCGCCAAATTATACGCAACGTTCCCGCCGCACAGCACCCCCGTCACCGCGAGACACGCCGCCGCCGCCGCGCGCGGCGACACCCGCGCCCACCGCGGCACCGACCGGAACGCCGGCCCCCGGAACTCGGGGTGCGCGGGGAGCGACATGCGGCGGGACGCCGCCGCGGCCGCTGCTGCTGCTGCTGCGCGGCGGGGGGCTGCAGCGGCGACGCGGGGCGGGGGGTGGTAGTAGCAAAGGTGGTAAGGGTGGTGCGGAGGAGGGTGAGGTGCTGGTGTGGTCGGCGGCGGCGTCGTCGTCGGGGTCGAAGGTGGCGTCGAGGATGACGACGACGGCCGCCGCCGCCGCCGGCGGTGGTGGCGGCGGCGGCGGCGGCGGGAGGACGCTGGGGGTGGGTGCGCGCGAGCGCGCGCTGGCGAAGCTGCTGCTCTTGCTGCTGCGGCTGCCGCCGCCGCCCGTGCGGGTGCTGCTGGCGCGACTTGCGGCGGCGGCGAAAGCCGCCGGTGGTGCCAGGTCCTGGCGCGGGACGGCGTGGACGGGGCTGCCGCCGCCGCCGCCGTCGTCGTCGTCGTCGTCGTCGTCCTCGTCTTCTTCGTCGTCGTCCTCGTCATAGCCGGTGGTCGTCGTCTCCGGGTCCGGCAGGTCCTCGAGGAGGTGCGCGTCCGCGCGCTGGATTCTCGCGACTACCGCCGCCGCGGCGGCGGCTACGTCGTCGTCGTCGTCGTCGTCGTCGTGAACGTCCACGACGGCGGCGGCGCTTGCGCGGTTCTCGTCGTCGCCGTCGACGACGACGACAAACACGACGGACGACGACGGCGCGCGGGACCGTCGCGAGCTGCCCGCGGTGGCGGTGGTCGCGGCGGACGCGCGCGTACCGGGGGGGTAGCAGCGCCGCGAGGGACTCTGGCGCCGGCGGCGCGTGCGGCGGGGCGGGGCGGGTTGGTTGCGGATGCTGGTGCTGCGGCGGCGGCGGGGGCAGGGCGGACTGGGTGCCACTAGTGTGCGCAGGCGCCGGGAGCTCGTCGTCGTCGTCGGGCGTGAGGAACGACACGGACGGTGGCGCTGGGCTGGCGGGCGGGTCGTGCAGCGTTGTAGACGACGACGACGCCGCTGCCACCGGCGCCGGCGGCGGCGATGCTGCAGCTGCTGCTGCTGCTGATGTGGCGGCGGCTGCGGCGGTGGTGGTGGGCTCGGCGATTGCGTCGTGGAAGGACTGCAGCGAGCGATCGGGCGGCGGGGTTACGCGGAGGTGGTGGTGGTGGTGGCGGTTGTTATGCGGCTCGGTTTTGCCGGGGTCATCGCCGTCGACGGCGCGGTCGCTCCCACCGTCGCGCGACACGTTCGACGTAGGCACCGGCAAAGTCAGAGGCTGCAGCGGCGGCTGGGGCGGCGGCAGAGCGCGGAGGATCGAGTTTGCGTGCGGCCTGCTGCTCCGGCGGACGGCGAGGTGGGACTGGATGAGGGAGTAGTTGTCGATAAAGTCGTTGATGGTTTTCGACTTTGCGTGCACGGCTTTCAGGATGCGCTTTTGGCGCTCTGAGAGGGCTGGGAAAGAGTGTGTGCGGGAAGTGGGTTGAGTTGGGCTGGTTTGGTTTGGTTGGTTGCGGGGGAAATGGTAACCACCTCTTGTCTCGTTGTACGCTTCGCGAAAGCACACGGCCTTCAGGTAGATTGCAAGGGGGAAAATAAAGTTGGCGGTAGCCACGAATATGAGGGAGGTCCAGATATTAAAAGTGTTGAGCGCGCCGCCCCCGGCGAGCGGGACGACAAGTATCCAAGGAATCACATGCGTCATTATCAAGATGGTTGCTGCGTGAGTGGTGTGCGAGGGAGGGGAAGTGAAGAAAAAGACTACTGTTAAAACACTTTTTTTTTTGCCGCAAGCAACACCACAGCTTGCCGTTATTCAAAGGCGAGCACTGCGTCAAGTTTGCCCTCGCCATGATGAAAAAGAGCGGGATCGACGGCAGCAGGACCGTGAGGGAGAAGGCAAAGGCAAAGATGCGGCTCCAGACGTGGTCCGACTGCAGTAGCTGGTCGACAAAGTTGGAGCCCTGCGGGATGGTCACGGCGAGAGCGGCTGGGAAGCGTTGACGAGGGAGGACGGGAGTAGGGGGTTAGGGGGCGGTCGGGGCGGTGGCCGGGGGAGGAGACGGAGCGACGCGTTCTGTTTATATGGAGGAAGGGAGCGCTCTGTCTGCATTAATAAAGGTAAAAATACCACTCACGGATGCATCCAACCAGGATGTACACGGCCGTGGAAAGAGTCGATGAAATCCACAGCGTCTTTTGGACGTTGACGTCGCTTTTCTGTTGTAGGGCCGGCGTTTGGTTATCTTTTTTAAACAACGTAGTGCCCTGCACGTATTACTCTGCCCCAGCCCACAATCCACCACGAGTCGGACCCACACAAACGGTCTCCCCACGGTCCGCAACTCCCGGGCGACTCACCTTGACGTTGATCCACGACGGCACGCTGGTGACGAACGCAAAGTTCATCAGGACGATGCCGACGAGGCCCTGGAAGCCGCCGGGGTCGCCGACGGCGGGGACGCGTCGGGCGTCGAGGCCATCGTAGGCGGAGGTCGCGAGCCACTCGATTAAGATGACGAGCGTGACCGCGAAGCTTGCTAAGGGGTCGTGGAGATTTTTATGTGTGTATGTTTTGAAAGCGGCCCATTGCTTGGTCAGGTCGGGAAGCAATTTTGTGTGGGAAAGGGAGGGAACTTTGGATACCACTGACCCAACTGCACGCGCAGGTTCTCCTTGATTTCGCGGAAGCTCTGGGGCACGGCGACCGCGATGAGGGCCTACATTTCAAATAGAATCGTTATAAGTGTCCCTTACACCCTGGCACCCTTCCTTCCCCGCGCCCCTCTCGCAACCAGAAACCCCCGAAACAGAGATCCACGCATACCAGCAATCCGTACGAGACCGCGATCCTAAGTTGAAGTTTGTTTTTTTTTTTTGTTTGTTTGTTTTTTGAGTTTCGCACAGGGTTCTTGTAAGCCAACGAAAGCACCAAAAAAACCAAACGCAGGCCCAGTTTGCCCGCACCTTTCTGCGTACAGCGTCTTCAAAGCGTCGTAGTCACCGACGCACGCGAACGCGGCGATGGAGGCTGTGGAGGCTGTGGCGTTGCGGTCGGTGACGACGGTGAGGGCGCAGGTACGGCCAAACACGGCGAGGAACAGGCCGTCAAAGGTCTAATTTTTTTGGTCATTTGATTATATGTATGTTTCGGGAGGTTAAAGAAACAGGGTCAGTTCGGGGGGCCGGGGGGCGGGCGGATCCAGCGTCAGCGATGTAGTAGGGAATTGGTCTACCTGGGCGGCGAGGACGGCCGCGGAGACGGCGCTCGCGACGAAGGAGGCGTAGAGGCAAAAGACGCCGACGGCGGTCGCGGCGGGGCCAAAGAAGAATGCGATGAGGGTTCCGAACTCGACCGTGCCCTACAGGTGTTTTTCATCATTTGATTTTTGAGATGCCCGAGGGACGGCGGCGAAAGCATCCGTATTTTTGGGCGGCCGCCTCCAATGAAAGAAAAAAAAAAAATAAAACCAGTACCTGAAAGTGCTTGTTGCCCGGCACGGCCTGGATGGCCTCGACGATGAACAGCGAGCATAGGGTCGCCGCGACGCCAAACACGCAAAAGAGGAGCGTGACGACGAGCCAACCCGACTAATTTGAGTTTTTTTAGCGCCGTCCGCACGCCCTGTTGCCAAGTTCCAGGTACGAAAACAAGCTACCTGCTGGTAGATAGCTTGAGTCTGCGGAATGCCTGGACCCGTCATGCTGTTGACGAGGAGCGCGATCCCGCCGATCTGCAGGGGGGTGTGAGAGGGGCGGGGCGGGAGTTTGATGATATCAGGGATGGATCGCTTGGAGCATCTTTTATTCAGAAGACTCACCACGCCGACGTTTTTCGAGTCCAAAAGCTGATTTTTATATTTTTATTGGGGAAATGGTGGGGAGGAGGGGAATGAGCGCGGATGGGGCCAGAACGAGTCAGAGCTTCAGGGCGAAGTACAGGGCTCAAAAAGCGCAGCGCTCCCGGAGCCGTTTCCTTTCACCTGGATCAGGGTAGTACCGCGGCGCTGGATGGCCGCGGGGGGCTGGTGGTGGTGGTGGATGCCGCGCGGAGGAGGTCGCATGTTGGTTGGTTTTTCGTTTCTCTCGCCGGCCGGAGGGGAAGCGGGTCGGACGTGCTTCCTCGTGCGTGCGTTGCGTCCGTTGCACTTCGCCTCCTCTGTTCACGCGCAGGCCCCCGGCGTTTGACCCCAACCGGGGAGGCGGAAAGGGAGGGTGCCGAGTGTCTTCGAGGTTTGATTGGATGGAAAATAACCTTTGAGACAATTCGACTTGCGGTTCTTGAATTCGGACACGGTCGGCAAGTTGGCTCAGCCCGGCGCTCTTTTTCCGCAAACTCAAACCCAGCGACGGAATCGGGCACTGAAGAACCGCGGGTATTGCTAGACGTTCCTCGTTCTTCCCCCGCGCCCACCCTCCGATGCGGCTTTCCCCATCTTGGTCCGGGGAAAAAGGAACTCCACGCAAGTAGGCCATCTGAATTCAGTTAAATAAGCCTCAGCTATATGTATTTATAGGTGTTTGGGCCAGTAACCAGTCTCGCAACTTCTAGGGTTCTTCTTCAAAAAATAAGCGAGCCTACCGCCAAAGCGGCAGAGACGGCAGCACCAGACAATCCAACTAGACAGTCGAGGCGGCGCATCGCGGCAGACTTGCTGCTGGAAGGTGAATTCGTGGACGTCACGACAGCAGAGGACTGGGTCGGCGCCTTGGTCGCGGTGCCGCTGGAGGCAGAGGATGCTCCGCCGGACGCACTGTTCGCCCACACGACTTTGTTTGAGGTGATCAGCGTCTGGAGGGAGTCGACGAATCGGTTGCGGGTTGCCGGGTCCCACGTCGCGCGGAAGTCGCGTTGGTATGCATCTTCGAACTGGAAAGAGGAAAGCAGGACGGTCAAGACAAGCTATTTGGATGCCAGTGGTGCATGGAAAAAAGTCCCACCTTGTCGTACTCAAAAACCTGCGCCATCGAAAACAATGGGAAGTTTCCAGATGTGAAGGCAGTGAACACTTGCGACCAAAAATCCTACAAGACGAGAACGACAAAAGGAAAACGAAAGGGAAAAAAAAACGGATTAGGCCCTTCCCAGGTTTTATCGTCTCAGGGGAAAAAAAAAGGTGTTTAAACTCACAAATTGAAGCTCCGGCTGCGTCACCGAGTTTGTGTACTGGACAGTCGTGGTAGACTCCCAAGCAGCAGACGCCTCGGAAATAATGAAAGGCTTGTTGTAGGCTTTGGCGTACGTGTTGTAGACATAGGTGATACTGTCGGCGAAGAAAGTCGCGCCGGGCGCGACGTTTCCAGCAAAAGCAGCGCCAGTGTTGATGGCTTTCTGTGAAGCTTTGGATCCGTGAAGAAATAGTGAGCGATGGGTGTTAGTTTTCAGGTGCAGAGGGGAAGGGCCACCAATACTTACATTTCCAATATTGAGAAGTGCCGACAATGTCAACGTTCTCCGCGCCGGGCCAGTACGGGGTTCCGCCGGCGCTGTCGCCGCTCGAGTCGAGGTTGAAGTTGGGGGACCACACCAGCTTGACGTCAGGTGCGATGCTGCGCATCGTCGCGGCCATTAGCTTCCAGTTTGCGACAAACGCGGTTGGCTTCCCGCCGTACAGCATCCAGTCGCCGTTGAACTCTGGCAGGTAGCGCATGATGATGGCACGACCAGTAGAGTTGCTGAGTGCAGACAGCTGCTGCGCTAGGGCGGTCAGCTCGGCCTGGGTGACGAGGTCAAGGCCCGACCCCCCTGCACCGGTTTGATCGGCATCTGTGGGGTAAAAAAGGGTTCAGATTTCAGCTCCGCGCCAACGACGACAGTAGGATCCTCCTGCCAAGAAGGTGGTGGTGGCATTGGAGCTTACAGATGGTTATGAAGATCGACGCGTCAGTGCCATCGTCAAAGATGGAAGCATTGACGAGGTGCTTGGTGCCGTCGGCCCTGACGATCGGGGGGATGCTCTGGCGAACCTGGAAGCTTCCCACGTTGTAGCCAAGCCTCTTGTTGAAGGTGGCTGGAGTGTCGAGCGAATCGGGGTACTCTTCGTAGTTGACCCTGGCATAAGTTCGATTGAGCACGCGGAGAGTTAGAGGGCGGGCCGCGGGAAGTAGGGAGAGAAGGAAGCTCGCTGTCTTGGAAACGTTTGGTAATGCTCACCACGCTCCAAGGACGAACTTGCCCACGGTGGGAACGCCCGATGTGCCTGCAGCGGCAATGCGTTGGCCGTTGCTAATGAGCAGAGAAAGGACACCCAGAGCAAGTAGGATGAGCGTTGTCGTCGTCGTCGTCGTCGTCGTCGTGGTAACGGCGGCTCGTCGTGGCTGTGATGAAGATGCCGAACATAGAGGCATGGTTGCTGTCTGTCTGTCGGTCCGTCAGTCGGTCTGTCTATCTATCTGTCTGTCTGCCTGCCTGCCTGCCTGTCTGTCTGTCGCTGTTCTTTTTCAGTGCTCCCCACAGGAGTTTATACGTTTTGGAACAAAAAAAGGGGAAGCAAAACGGAGATGCAAATTTTCTCTTTGGTGGGTGCATGTGCACGTGCTCCTCAATAAAGGTCACCTCTCGCCTCGAAACTCATCTCCATTGCTCCTGTCTGTCTCTCTCTCTCTCTCTCTCCACTCCTTCTTGTCTCTGTCCCTTCCCAAACCAACAACAACTGGCTCTGGGTATTCATATGCATGACTCACCCAATTCACACACACTCTTTTAACTTACTTCCACCCATGCCACCATGGCATCCAATAGGAAAAAGCAAGGTCTCCATGTCGAGAAGACACAATTCTACCGAGAGCAACACATGTCTCATTGGGGACCGCTGTTCAGCATCACCCAGACAGTGCTGATAGTATGAAAAACAAAAACAGGGGTATTTGGTAAACAGCGCAAACAGTCGCACAGGGAACTGCTTTGGTTCGTGGCAAGAAGGCACAAAAACGGAGACCTGGTTCCTGTTGGAGACTGTTGGTTACTCCTTCGACGTGAAGCCCCCTCCCCCCAACAGGTGAAACGAACGAGCGCCCATTCCGAGCTGTCCACAAATACTGTCTTTGAATGCATGTAATTGCCGTTTGGAAGGCTGTCCAAAACAAAGTTACATTTACTTTGAAACTGGTTGACCCTCAATACAACACCTCGTCGCCGATCGTTCGACAAAGGTTCTGAGAAGACGCTCTGAAAATCCGTAATTGTTCAACGATCCGCTATTGCGGTAAACAGTGCTACGTTGCAGGACCCGCTCAAGTCGAATAAGCATTGTGGTCAGCAGGACTTCAGACTGGTGTAGCAGACCCTCGCACCGACTAAAAGCACTTGAGCTTCCTTTTTTTATTATGCATACTTTTCTTTTGTAATACGACCCGCGTTCGCGTTTCGAGAGCCCACGCCCCCTCTAAAACTGGTCGTCCTCGAACCTCGCCACAATCTCCTTCCTCGCCTCCGCCGCACTCTCCTTCACCGCCTTCTCGACGGCCGCAACCGCGGCGGGCGGCTTCGCAGCGGGTCCGTCGTCGTACAGCACGGCGAGGGTGCCCTGGACCTGCGAGCGGCGGGCGGCCAGCTGCTCCTGCAGCGCGGCGGTCTTTGCGGCGAGCGCGTCGGCGATGGCGGTCGAGGCGTCGTCGCACTGCGACTTGAGGAGGAGCGTCTGGCGCGCAATCTCGTCGGCGGCCGTCGAGGGGTCGAGGGAGATGAGCTTGCCGACGAGGTTGAGCGGCGTTGTGTAGTGGGCGTGGGAGATCTGGGATGGGGATTGTCAGTGAGAGACGTAATCTTTCAGCGATATGAAGGGGAAAGCAGTCGTGTGGTGGATGCCGAACCTCGACGTAGGTGCTCGCGAGAGACGACAAATAGTTGCATGTGCCGAGGGTGACGACTGCATCGTCGTACATAAGGTCGCGCAGGGTGTCGGACCAGGTGAGTCTTCCGATGGCGATCTTGCTGGCCGGGCCGATCATTGATTCGACGCGCGAGCGGAGGACCGTGTCGATGGTAGACTGGATGTGCTCAAAGAAGCGGAGCAGCTGGCGCCACTGCTGGCGGAGGTCCTGCAAGAGGTCAAAGGCTTCCTGCAGGATCTTGATCATCTCGGCCAACGACATTTCCTATTGTTTTCGTTCGAGGTCAGTTAGGTGAAACGGTTGGGGCCAGTAAGACACAGAAAACCGCGCACTTAAGAAACAGCGAGCTCACCTCAAATTTGATCGTCGACATTTTGGCGCTGAGCTCGGCGCGGCGCTTGTCCGCCTCCATTTGCATCCTGCTCTTGTCGGCCAGCACATTCTGGAGCTGTTCGAGACGAGCGGCCGAGATTTGGAGCTTGGTCCTCCAGTTTTCGTTCAACTGCTGCACGGCGCTGCCGACCGCCTGCTTCGCTGCGGTTGGGTTGAAGGCAGGCACAAGTGGGGACGAGTTGACAATCATGGCCGAACGGGCCTCGAGCGCGCCGACCAACGGCTTCAATTGGGCCGCGCTCTTTACGAGGCTTTGAATCTTCGCGGGGTCGTGCTCGGTCAGCTTTGCCTCCGTTTTCAAAGCTTCAAAAAGCTGGGTCCGATTTAAAAAGGGCCGAGTTAGTTCGTAGCCAAACAAAGCCGGCCGTCGAACGATCCAACCCCAACAGCCCCCTCACCTCCGAAGTGGAATCGATGAGCTTCTTCATGTCGCTTGCCGTGCCACTGCCGGCAGACGCGGCCGACTCTGGGACGGCGGTTTTGGCCAAATCAAACAGCTTGGCGGCAAAACTCGTCGTTTCCTCGACGTTCTTCCACACGGCGCCGCCTCCCGTGCCCGCCTTTTCGAGCTTGTCGACCAGATCCAGCACGGTCTTCACCGGCGCCGTCACTTTTGGCACTTCGCGGAGGAGCCTGTTCTCGTCGACTGCGGCGGGTTGCTGCTGTGGCGCCGCGCCGGGCTGTCCGGATTGGCTCGCGGCGGTGTTGGCCGCAACAGCGCCAGCCGCGTTGGCGACGGCGGCGACCTTTGCGCCGGGGCCGACGAAGCTGGCGACGCTGTTGACCATGCTGGGCAGAGCCTCGACGAGCGCCATACCGATGGTCTCCCAGCCGCTGGGCTGCTCGCGCGACACCTGCTCAAACATCTTTTCGGCCTTTTCTTGGTCTGCTTTTGCGGCCGCGATTTCGGTCTCGAGTCGCTTGAGCGCGTCCTCCTGCCAGGCAAGCTCCATCTCGCGCACCTTGCGCTCGTCCTCGTGTTCTTTGGCTTGCTTGCGCAGCTTGTCGTCGCTGGCGACCATGACTTCGGAGAGCTCTATTTTTTTTCAAGGGAATATTCACAGTGTGAGAGAATGAAAGAGTATGATTCGATGAGGGCAAGGAGGTAGAAACGATTCCCGGCAAGTGCCTACCAGCGACAAAGTCCATGACACCGTTGAACATGTCCACGACTTCTTTGGTCTTGTTGGGATGGAGAAAAAGACATCAGCACCGTCATGGGAGCGTAAATGGGGCAGACGGTGGGCAACAAGCATTGGGGTATTTCCGACGCTGCCAGTGTTCCTTACCTCGGCGACACAAGCGGCTGTCTGTGCTTTAATTGAGTCGACAAGGTCAGGCACGAGCTGTTGTGTTTATTGGTGTCAAAAAAAAAGGGAAAAAGATCAGTGAACTGGGCCCAACACCCGCGTCATTCCCAGAGATACATACCTCTTTAATGTTCTGCGGGGTTTCTTTTGCGATGATTGTGAGCATTTTAACGACCATCGCAGGAATCACGGCAGGGCCTGTCCGCATTTGCAGCTTTGACATGTTCTTCTCGGCCGTGGTGAACGACTTGTAGCACATGTTGACCACGGCGAGGAGGTTCGGGCGGAGCGTGGGGTACTTGACGAGGCGGGCGCTCTTTGTTGTTTGATAATGGCAGAAAACAATCGGGAGGCGAGAAGAAAAAAAAACAAAAGAAAAAAAAAAAAAGGTTGTTGAATTAAACATTCCCGTGATCCACGAGCATCACAGCCGAAACCGCAACCACCTCACCTTCAGGTCGAGATCGACGGTGCGCTTTGTGGCGAGCAGAATGATCATGCCCATCAGCTGGATGGCGCGTGGGCCGACACAGAGCAGATCGGTGTGGTTCTCTTTGGCCCACAGGTTGAGGACAACGTCAGCGGCACGGTCGTCGCGCTTTGTGAGGGCGAGGATCTCCTTCGATCCGGATGTGGCGGGAGCGGCGGTTGACGAGGACGACAGCATCTTCCTGTGCGTTTGTGTGTGTGTGTGTGTGTTTGTATGCGCGCGTGCTTGCGGGGGTGCCTCCGTTTTTTTGGGTCTGACCTTACTGATTGATTGTGTTTGATTGGAAGAGGGCGGGCGTGGGTTTTATATAGAAGTAGATTGATTGATCCAGCTAGCAAAATGGGTGGAGGAGGAGAGGAGGCGGGTGGAGACAGACAGATGAGAGAGAGGGAGAGGGAGAGGGAGAGACAGAGAGAGAGAGAGAGAGAGAGAGAGGGACTGAGAGACAACCAGGCACAAGCATGACATTCAATAAACATGAAAAATGAGGGTCAATATTAAAACGCGAAGAAAAAAAATTTTTTCTATGCCGGATGAATGTTTGCTTTTCGTGTCACCAAAGATGGAGGAGGAGGGCTTGGCCGTTTGTTTGTCTGCTGCCCCCCTGACGGCGTGGCTTTTGGGCCACCCACCCTCACCGAGCGCCACCGGGCCTGGTCCCTCCCTGCCAAGCAAGGGTGGAGGAGATGGAAGGAAGCTTAAGCGAGAGAGGGAGAGAGACAGAGAGAGAGAGAGAGAGAGAGAAAGAGAGAGGGGAGAGAGAGAGAGAGAGAGAGAGAGAGAGAGAGAGAGAGAGAGAGAGAGAGAGAGAGAGTGTGTGTGTGTGTGTGTGTGTGAGAGTGAGAGAGTGAGAGAGTGAGAGAGTGAGCGAGCGGGATAGAGTGAGTGAGAGAGAGGCAAGCCTGCTCCTCGTCAACCGCAAAATAAAATTTAAATTCCAGCCGCGCAAGCACAGGCCGTCTATACCAACTCAGCACACACTTACACACACACACACACACACACACACACCCGCATGCTCGCCGCCCCTGTCCCGCCGCTGCGCACCCACTGGTTCGAGCCAGCCCGCGACGGCAAGGTCCCGTCCCGCGCCCTGCGCGTGCCGACCGTCGGCTCCGACACGCTCTACGTCGCGCGCGGCAGGGTCGACAACGACGGCGGCTCGCTCGTCCTCGGCAAGGTGCACCCGGAACACGGCTGCGCGTACTTTCCGCACTACGGCCGCGAGGTGCGGGTCACCGAGTACGACGTGCTGTGCGTGCGTCCGGACGCCGCCGCCGCGCGGTGGGAGCTCGCCGCCGCGTACGCGGACTGGACCCCCGGCGCCGGCAACGGCGGTGGTGCGGCGCTGGTGGTCTGCGACGAGAACGGAACGGCCGAAGGAAGTGGCCCCCTGGTCGTCGCGTCGACGTTCGTCAAGGGGAACCGTGTGCCCGGCGGCTGGCGGTACCCCGCTGCTGCCGGGGGTGGCGACGGCACCGGGTCGTTCCCTGCCGGAGGCAAGGAGCACGTGAGGCCCGCGGAGGAGTGCGACGTGCTGGTGATTTCTCCCACGCTGCAGGTGAGGTTGCGCAAGGATCCCAACACGACCTCTTCTCCACAAAACGATCGCACTCACGCCGGCACCCTCCATGTCCCTGCCACCCCCCCCACCCCATCAGCACACTCGTCCCACAGCAGGCGCACCGACCAGCGGCCACACGACCTCGAGGAACAACGAAGCCGTGTACTGGTTCCAGCACGCCGCGAACGGCAACGTCCCGAGAGACGCGGTGGCGGTCGAGTCGCCGGGGCGCGAAGTGGCGCAGTACATTGCGCGCGGGTGGATCGGAGGCGATCTGGCGCTCGGAAAGGTCTACCCGCCGCACGGTGTGGCATACCTGGCGCTGCACGGCGAGCAAAAGGCCAGCAACTACGAGGTGCTGTGCGTGTCGCCGAGTGCGGACGTGCGGTGGGAGCCGGCGTCCGAGTACGTGGGGACGCTGGAGAAGCCCGACGGCGGCGGCAGGCTCGTCTGCGACGAGGCGTCGGGGCTGGTCGTCGCGTCGGCGTGGATCGACGGGATTCGCGTGCCGGGAAAGTGGCACCACCCGCTGTTTTCAAAGAGCGGCGCGTGGTTCCCCTATGGCCAGCGGGAGCACTCGTTCCCGCCGGACCGATTCGACGTGTTGGTTGTGTCGGCTCGACCGGCTCCGCAGGTTTGCATTCGTTCTGATAGTGTAACGCTCGTCGTCCTCGTGGGCAGGGAGGAAAAGCTATAGACCCTGTGACTTGAAAATCCCATTCCCACCCGCCCACTCACCCACACCCACACCCACTCAACCACACACATTCACACACACACGCACAGGGCGGCAGTGTTTGGTTTCAAGAAGCCAGCGACGGCGCCGCGCCAGACTACGCGTTCCAAATACCCGTCGGTCGCGGCGACGAGGTGCAGTACGTCGCGCTCGCAAACCTCCAAGACACGCAAGCCTTTGGCGCAGTGCTGCCCGCGGAGCGCACCGGGATCTTCCCTCTGCACGGCGAGCAGCGGCAGTCGACGTACGAGGTGCTCTGCGCGACGCCGGCGACGCGGCTGACGTGGGAGCCGTCGGCGGCGTGGACGCGGGCGACATCGCGCGGCGACGGCGCGCGGCTGGTGGTCGCCGATGCGACGGGAATCGTGGTCGTGTCGCGGGTGGAGGGCGACGGGCGGCGGCTGCTGGGCAAGTGGCACCACCCGCTGTATTGGGACGGCGGGGCGTGGTTCGTGCGGGACGGCGCCGAGGTGTGCGAGGGGGACGGCGTCGAGGTGCTGGTGGTGTCGCCGGCGCTGCCGGCGTACGCGTCCGAGGTGCTGGTGGAGCTGGCCGCGTTCTCTGAGGGGGTTGGCGCGCTTGCGGGGCTGGCGGGGCGGCTCGCGGCGGCGGGGGACGAGAGCGACGAGCGGGCCGCCATGGATGCGGTCAAGGAGGCGGTCGACGCGGTGGCGGGGCGGGTGCAGGCGTTCACTGCGCGGCTGGAGGCGCATGCGGCGGCGCTTGGGACGGAAAGCGAGTGTATTGTGGCGGTGCAGGACGTGCAGCGGCGGGTCAAGGAGCGGAAGGGCGCGGAGCGGAAAGCGCAGCTGGAGTTGGCGGCCGCGCGCCAGACAACGTTCCAAAAGCAGATGGCGGATCAGGCCGAAGCGTGGGAGAAGCTGCGGGAGAGTCAGCAGCGGCTAGAGGAGGCGCGGCGGCGGGCGGCAGAAGAGCGCAAGAAACGCGACCTTGCGATCGGAATCGGGTCCATTTTTGGACCTATCGGGCTCGCCGTCGGAGCTGGCATTGGGCTGGGTGTGTATCAACAGGACGCGGACAACGCCGAGCACGAGGCCAACGAGCGGACAAAGGTGATTGAGAGCATCACGCAGTCGCTCGAGGGCACCCAGCGCGAAATCGAAGCGATCCAGCGCGACATTGCGTCCGCCGATGCCAGCGTACGCAAGCTGGAATCTGAGCTTCGCCATTTCCAGTCGTCCGGAGAGGAGCTGCAAAAGATGCTCGACATTTACGCCGACGTGACGACTCTCATTCGCGAAGACGAGCGCAAGATGCAGGACGTGACAGAAGGAACGAAGGTATGAAATTTCTTTTTCGACCTTATATAGCAACAATGTTTTTGCTGAATGACTTTCGCTGAATCTCTCATTGCAGGTGTGGCAATCAGTTTGCAGTGCCCCCGCATTCGCGACGGTTAACGCGGTACTCGGTTGCGTCAAGGCATCCATCACCACGATTCAAGAGCGTAAACTCGTGCAGTTCGAGTTTCCAAAGCTGATCGAGGAAGTCACGACAGCGCAGCTCGCGTGGGAAGACGCGGCGAGGGCGCGCGCAATCGACTTGGGCGGAGCTGTCGACGCAGATCAGTTCTAAAGCGTGTGCTTTCATCGTTATCAAATGCAATTTCTCCTCTGTATTTTCTTTTGCTCTCGCCTTCATCGCTGTTCCCCTCCACACAACCGAACGGGGGTCGTGAAACTTTAAGCGAATAAGATCTTGAAAGCTGCAATCCTGACGAGTGGCGGGCGGAGATGGGGCTGGTAGGTGACGCTGAAAAAAAAGGACCGACGGCGTGGTCTCCGGGACCACGCGATGTAGTTTGCCCAATGCAGTCCGGTGCTGCTTGTGTTGACTTTTAGACGTTAGACCTTTTTCTCTGCTCCTTTACTCTCACGTGTTTGCCCATTCTCTTCTTTCTCTTTTATGCTGATTTCCAAGTCACACACGGTGTGGGAGAATCTTCATCTCATTCTCGTGTGCAGGTTTGTGACGCCGCCCTCCTTCCTCGTTGCCGTCCCCAAATGTCTCTCTCTCGTCATCCTTCCTCAATATAAGTGGGAGAATCTTCATCTCATTCTCGTGTGCAGTTCCCTCCAATTCTCAACAGCTTGCTCCGTCACTACTCTTCCCCCTCTACCAATGGTAAACCCCCGCACCGCAGATACAGCGCAGCGAGCGATGAGGGCGTAGGATAGCGCGGGGTTGCATTAATCATTCCCGCCGATTGTCTAAATGACAAGGCAAGGCAAGAGCTGGATCAGTCAACTATGCCGCCTTCGTCCGCAACCGCTGCCTCGCCCGCGGCACTGCGGCAGCAACAACAACCACACCGACAGCAGCAGCAGCAGCAAGAGCAGCAGCCACTTATAACCCTCCTTCGGCCGCAGCAGCAACTGCCTCCGCGCTTCCTCCTCGTCCCCGACATCCTGCTTCTGATTGTCGATTGGATCGCCTCCTTGCCGCCAACCGTCACCGATACAGCCGGCGCAGCAACAGCAACAGCAGCCCGACGACCGCGTCCGCTGGCGGCAGCGGCGCCCTTCGTGGCGCTGGACGCCCTTCTGCGCCTCGGCTCGTCCTGCAAAGCGCTTCACAGCGCTCTTCTCGCCGACGACACACTCGACAACTACCACCACCACCACCACAACAACATCACCACCATGCAAGCCACCGCCGCGGTCGTGTGGCGCCGCGTGCGGCGCCTCTGGTTCGACGACGACGACCGCGACGGCGATAACGGCGACTCGTTTGGTCCACGCGGTGCGGCGGCACGGGCGCCAGCCGACCGCATTACAGTGCTGCAGCGGTGCCGGGCGGCGTTCCTCATCTGCGCTTATGCCACCAACCCGTCTCGCCTCCCGCCGCCGCCACCACCGCCGCCGTACGTCCTCTCCATCCGCTACGATGGTCTGCCAAGCAACGCCAACCTGCCCAGCGACGTCGCGGAGGCCCTCGCTACCGTTGCCCAGCTAGCTTGCTCGAGTGGTGCGTGTTTTTTTTTTTTTTTTTTTTTTTTTTTTGTTGCTTCTCCTAATATGGCATTTCGATCGAAACCATGCAACGCAGGGAAGAAGAACAAGCGGTTTCTGGAGTCGGTCGACATGCTCGCGTACTTGCTGGCTGTGCACGAGTGGTTTGCGGGTAAGCCGGGACTGCTGGGCGTCGTCTTCTCGACACCAGCGTACCTTGACCTTGTCCAGACCGTGGAATACTTGGTGCTACACGGTATTTTTTCTGCGCCCTTGTGTTCTTTTTTTTTTTTTTTTTTCTCCGTTGTTCTTATCTGCGTATGAATACCGCCAACTCTCCCCCCGCCCCCTGAAAATAACCGGCGCATCACCTTCAGGCGTCGAGCCTCCTTCGGGGCTGAGCCAAGCTTTCCCGGACCGGTTGTTCGAGGCGGTCGGCCGGTCACCGTTCCTTTGCCGAATCGACTGCGCCTCGCGCGACGCGACGCCGTCAGCGGCGGCGTCGGTGACCCACGAGCGGCTGTGCCTATTCAGGGCGCGCCACGCAGTGCACACCGCCGCGCTCATGGCGGACGCTGCGGCGGCCGCAGGGCCCCGACTCCCACCTCCACCGCGGTCACGGAGGGTACCCGTGTCGTCATCGCCGGAGCCGCCGCCGCCGAGCGCCTCCCCGCTCGCCCACGTCCCCGCCGCCATTGCCGCGGCGGAGGCAGCGGCGGCGGCGCTCGACGATGGGCCACCCTGGGTCGGCGCGCTCGCGCTGCACCCCGCCTCCCTGCGGCTGCGCTTCCGCCCGCGCAACGAGGCCGACCCGTCGCCGCCCTTCGAGCGCTACCTCGTCGCCGAGGGGCGCGTCGTCGGTATGGGCGCGTTCACGCTGTCCGGGAGCGTGGTGGTGCGCACGGGGGAGATCGCCGACGCGCGCTGGGTGTGGGCGGACGACGACGGCGAGGACTTTTTTCGCGGGGTGCTGCTCGAGGTCGGGATCGTCGGGGTCGTGGACGTCTCGAAAATGAAGTCGAGGCTTTCGCTGTGGGTGTGGCGGTCGCCGGAGTGGGAGTTGGACGTGGAGGAACTGGCTGATTAACGTAATGGGGAGGGGTCCAAATTGTGCCACCGCCGAGCCGCAGGGCGATGCAAAAATTAACCTTAAAATATGAGCACAGAGCTAAAATAAAAGCCGTTGCGGCAGCCTCTGTCCACTCTGCAAATTTGCTCCAGGTTTGGTTGGATGGTCTTGTTGGGTTTAAGTCGATCATGGCCGCCACCACTCAACCTTCGGGCTTGGTGCTGTGGCAGTGGTGGCGGCTGCACAGCGTGGCATTGTTCGGTCAAAGCATTCTGCGGATGCTGTCGCAGCACCCCTTCCTGACGCACGCACTCAACTCACCCTCAGTCCTAGTTCCTGTCGCCGACGGCCTTGATGGTGCTCGCCACAATATGGCGAAGAGCACGGGCGAGATGAATGAGATGGCCGCCGCCAACACCTTCCCGGACTGCATTGAGCAAGCCCAACTCCCCACCCCATCACCATCCAACTTGACAACATTTCTGTCATCACCACATACAACCATCTCTTCTCTCAACCCCCCAACCCCATTGCCTCCTTTTCCCTATACCCTTGGCCCCCACCCTGCACCGCCCAATTATCCCTCCTCATCCCCTACCATTCTCTCCTACACTCACCCCTTGCCTCGCTTTGCGCCCTCGTCAGACATGCCCTCTCGTTACGTGTTACGTGTTGGACCTCCCCCCACGTTGATCTGGACCTGTGGCCACTCTGGTTCTGCCAGCAATGAGGCAGCAGATCATCCCGTTTCTCACCTCCAAGTCATAACGCCTTCTGTCAATATCCCCTTCACTTCACAGACCTTCTCCCCGCAACAGCCTTCATCAGCGAAACAGCAGTCCTCAGGCAACTTTGCTGACAACTCCGCCTCCTACATCGTCACACACTCCACAGTAGTCTCTCCAATTACTCTTTTGCTTCTGCTTTCCAAGTCTCTTTCTCTTCTGCAGCTTTGCGTTTTTCTTTTTTCCTCAATGTTTGACAGCGCGAGTATCAACACCTGTAAATCAAATAGAGTTGCACTGGACCCTAATTATCGGAAAATGCTGTATTTGCGTTATGCTGATGATTTTAATATTCTAATTGGTGGTTCTTTTCTCAAGCTAAGCCTTTGGCTCATCGGGTTAAAACATCTTTGATGTTGATCACTGGATTGGCTCAGAATATGGAGTAAACTTAGTTTACAGAATTTTCGTAAACCTTTGATGTTCCTCGGAGCAAGATGTAGAGCTCTAAGAGCTACACATACGCCCTTGCAATAAGACGGGTCAATAACGGAACCCAAGATATTCGGTCCGAATCCTAAATTGTCTTCATGTTGCTCCTCTTGACATAATATTGAATAAATTGAGTGGATTTGTTCAGCGTAATCAGAATGGTTCCTATTTAGCTACGGCTGCTAAATATTTGGTTACCAATGGAGGTATTTGACATTATCTCGTTTTACAATTCTAAAGTACGAGGTCTATTGAACTTTATGTATTTGCAGGTTATTTAACTGTATCCGAACCGGCACACCAGAACCTCAACTGTAACCGAACCATAACCGGCCAGACCTCAATACCCTTTAACCGTAATCGCAGGTATCCCGGTTTAGCTCGGTCAATCCTCAAAACGAGAGAGTTAACTATTGACCTTGGCTACGAGGTGATTTTACTTCTCCGGTCTCGAAAATTATAAAATAGAGAATTTTTTGCGAAGTTAAACGTCATAACAATGCGGATTCCAGCCTCAGTGGTCAAACCCTCTAACTGAGGGCAAAAATTATGCAAGACTTTTGAATGAAATCCCCATTGCAGCAGAGCCATTTTTTGTTATCATATGGCTGTTTCGTTGTTAACGCAACGAAACCAGGAAAATGAATGCAAGGCAGAGTGACACAGGAACTATGAAACAAGGGAGAAGAAATTGCATCGACGGCGATGAAGGAGAATGATCTGTACCAATGTTGTCTTTCGATTCGAATGTGCTGGCCCGCTCTGCACCTTCCCACGCGAGCTGCGCTGTCGTCACTTCCTCGATTAGTTTGGGAAATTCGAACTCCACCAGCCTACGCTCTTGAGCCGTGGTGATGGTTGCCTTGACGCAATCGAGCACTGCGTGTACAGTCGCAAATGCATTGGCATCGTAAACTGATTGCCACACCTGGAAATAGTGGTTTAGCAAGATTCAAGCAGCGAAAGCAATCCTTTTTGTTGCGCGAACCGCTTCATACCCTCGTCCTTTCTGTCAACTCCTGCATCTGGCGCTCATCGTCCCGTATCTGAGTTATCACGTCGAAGTAAATGGCGAGTATTGTTTGCAGCTCTTCTCCCGAAGACTGGAAATGGCAAAGCTCAGTCTCCAGCTTACGCATGCTGGCTTCGGCGGCCGCAAGGTCTAGCTGTAGTGCTTCGATTTCGCGCTCGGTGCACTTGAGCGACTGCGCCATGCTCTCAATCACCTTCGTCCACTTATTGGCCTCGTCTTCGACGTCCTGTCGATGCACACATAGCCCAATGCCCACACAGACAGCGAGCCCTACTGGACCAAAAATTGACCCGAATGCAACGAGCCCTACAGGTCCAAAAATTGTTCCGACTCCGATCGGTAGGTTGCGGTTCTTGCAATCCTCCCCAGCCCGCAGCCGTTGGCTCTCCCGCAGCTTCTTCCACGCTTCTGCCTGCATCGCCCTATGCTTTTCGAGCGTTTTCCGCTGCGCGGCCGCCGCTTCCCGCTGCGCCTTCAACTCCGCGGCCTTGCGCTCCTTGACCCGCCGCAGCACGTCTTGAGCTGCCACAATGGACTCACTGTCCGTTCCAACCGCCTCCGCAAGTTTCTCCAACCGCTCAGTGAACGCCTGCACCCGCACCGCCACCGCGTCGACCGCCTGCTTAACTGCATCCATGACAGCCCGCAGGTCGTTCTTGTTGCCGGCCGCCGCCAGCCGGCCGGCAAGCCTCGCGATCGCCAGCACCCCCTCGGAGAAAGCGGCAAGCTCCGCCCGCACCTCGGACGCGTACACCGGTAGCGCCGGCGACACCACCAGCACCTCGACGCCGTCTCTCTCGCATACCTCGTCGCCGTCCCGCACGAACCGAGCCCCGCCGTCAGAAAACATCGGGTGGTGCCACTTGCCCAGCAGCCGCCGCCCGTCGCCGTACACCCGCGACGCGACGACGATCCCCGCCGCCTCCGCCACCACCAGCCGCGCGCCGTCGCCGCGCGATGTCGCCCGCGCCCACCTCGCTGACGGCTCCCACGTCAGCCGCGTCGCCGGCGTTGCGCAGAGCACCTCGTATGTCGCCTCCCGCTGCTCGCCGTGCAGAGGGAAGATCCCGGTCCGCTCCGCCGGCACGACAGCGCCAAAGGCTTGCGTATTTTTGAGGCTTGCAAGCGCGACATACTGTACCTCGTCGCCGCGACCTACAGGTATTTGGAACGCGTAGTCTGGCACTGAGCCGTTGCTGGCTTCTTGAAACCAAACGGTACCGCACTGTGTGTGTGTGTGTGTGTGTGTGTATGTGTGTGTGTGCGTGCGTGTGCGTGTGTCGATTGTAGGAGGGCGAAGTGGGTCAGTGTCCACTCTGTGGGAACACTTGATTGGGGCACGCGTCTCACCTGCAGAATGGGAGAAATCACCAATACCTCGCAGAACTCCTTCTGCCGCAGGTGCGCCCTTCCCCCGTACGGGAACGACCCCATGCCGTCGCCGCCAGCAGCCGGTTGGCGCCAGCAACCAGGGATGCGGTTTCCTGCGACGAACGCGGATGCGACGACCAGAGCGCCGCTTTTTCGGCCGCTGCCGTCGGTGGGACCGTGCCGATTCTCGTCGCAGTCGCACACGACCAGCGTGTCGCCACCGCCACCGCCTCCGCCTGGGGTCCAGTCCGCGTATTCCGCGGCGGGCTTCCATTGCGCCACCGCAGCGTCCAGGCGCACGCATAGCACGTCGTACACTGTCATGCGCATCTCGCGGCCTTTGTGCGGAAAGTACGCGCAGCCGTGCTCCGGGTGCACCTTGCCGAGGACGACGGTGCCGCCGCTACCGCTGCCGCCGCTGTCGACCTTGCCGCGCGCGACGTAGAGCGTGTCGGAGCCGGCAGTCGGCACGCGGAGGGCGTGGGTCGGGACCTTGCCGTCGCGCGCTTGCTCGAACCAGTGCGTACGCAGCATCGCGGGGACCGGGTCGGCGAGCGTATCGGTGTGTGTGTGTGTGTGTGTGTGTGTGTGTGCACGCGCCAACTACTTGTCTCCATCATGTGTAAACAATTGTAATAAACCGTGTGGCATTTTTTCACCTCCTCGCGTCACTCTTGTGGAATAATGCTCTTTGAGACCGGGTCCGACAGAGCGCAAGACAGAATCCGTGGTTTCTGCGCGTCCTGGCGCGAACCAATCACTTGCTTCGCCACCAGGAAAAATTAATTTATTTGGTTACATTTTATTAATAAGGTATCGCGAACAGCTGATTGGCTGACAAAAAAAATTTCTTTTATGGTTTTTAAATTTATCTCAAATTTTACTTGAACCACCCTCAAAAAAAATTAAATAAAATAAAAGAAAGAAGGAGAAAAAAGGGTTAAGGTTAGTCTGGCGGCACCGACCGCGACGGGTGAGGCCGCCTCGGATGGACCTTAGACAGAACCCCCGCGATTTGAGTTGTCTCTTCGTGTGTGATGGCGTCTGATTGGTGCATCCCGTTGCTAAATTACTTTTTTGGAATCCAACAACGCCCTGCTTTCTGGGGAGAAAAACTTACTGCAATTGTGCTCTCGAAAAGCGACTTGAGTAATAAGTATTTTGGAAAATTAAAACCGCGTTTTCAGTCTCAATCTATTGTTCTATGCTCGGATACTCTCTCCTTCTCTCTCTCTCTCTCTCTCTCTCTCTCCTCTCTCTCTCTCTCTCTCTCATCTCTTCTCTCTCTCTCTCTCTCTCTCTCTCTCTCTCTCTCTCTCTCTCTCTCTCTCTCTCTCTCTCTCTCCTCTCTCTCTCTCTCTCTCTCTCTCTCTCTCTCTCTCTCTCTCTCTCTCTCTCTCTCTCTCTCTCTCTCTCCCTTGCCTGTCTCCACCGACTCCGCCCATCCACCCAAAAAGCCAGTCCGCTCCATCTTCGCATAAAAACCCACGCCAACCCTCTCAAGACCCACACGCCTCCCACCACACGCCAAAAGCCCACTTCTCTCCATCAAATCCAGTCCAACATTGCCGTCCCCGTCCACGCATGCATCGAATGAGATCCTCGCCCTCACTAAGCGGGACGACCGCGCCGCCGACGTTGTCCTCAACCTGTGGGCCAAAGAGAACCACACGGACCTGCTCTGCGTGTGCCCACGCGCCATCCAGTTCATGGGCATGATCATTCTGCTCGCCGCAAAGCGCATTGTCGTCCTCGATGTGACGGTGAGTTTGTTGCGAGTTTGGACTGAAGAAGCCTCTGTTGACGGGATCAGCATTTATTTATTTATTTTTTTTTTTTTTGTTCGGCCACATCAACAATTCGCAGAACGCGCGCCTCGTCAAGTACCCCACGCTCCGCCCGAACCTCCTCGCCGTGGTCAACATGTGCTACAAGACGTTCACCACGGCGGAGAGGAACATGTCGAAACTGCAGATGCGAACTGGCCCCACCGTGATCCCCGCGATGGTCGCCAAGATGCTCATGATCATTGCAAAGGATACCCCACAGAACATCAAAGAGGTGTGTATTGCTTGGAGTAATGAGGCTGGCCGCTCATCTCGATTTTTAATAAAACATCACAGCTCGTGCCTGGCCTTGTTGATAGGATTACAGATCAGACAGCTGCTTGTGTGGCTGAGGTAAGGGAGTTTAGTACCGGTGATACAACCCACGCTCCCGGTGACGGTGCTGATTGTATCAATGTTCTCCGTTTTTCCTTTCTTTCGAACTCCATCCCAACAAGACCAAAGAAGTCGTGGACATGTTTGACGGTGTCATGGACTTTATCGCCGGTAAGCACATGCCGGAAAACGACTCTCTTTTCATGACACCACTGAGCACTTTCTCTTTCTCACACCCTGTGAATATCCATTTCAAAAAAAAATAGATCTCTCCGAAGTCATGACTGCAAGCAACGACAAGCTGCAGAAGCAAGTGGAAGAACGCGAAAAAGATCGCAAGGTGCACGAGGAGATTCTTAAATGGCACGAGCAGGAGGTCGAGCGACTCAAGAGCGAAATCGCAGCCACAACTGCCGAACAAGACAAGGCCCGAACGCTGTTTGAACAGGTGGCGCGCGAACAGCCCAGCGGCTGGGAGACCATCGGCGCGTCGCTCGTCGAGACTCTGCCCCGCATGGTCAACAGCTTCGCCAGCGTTGTCGGCTCCGGCACAAAGGTCGCCGCCAACGCCATCGCCAACGTCTTTGCCACTTTTGCCGCAAATGCCGCCACGAATCAGGGCGGTCTGCCCGGCCCGGCGCCGCAGCTGGAGGTGACTGCAGTCGACGAGAACAGGCTCCTCCGCGAAGTGCCAAAAGTGACGGCGCCGGCGAACATTGTGATGGGGATGGTCGACGAGCTCGAAAAGGCGGGTACGGGAGCCAGCACTACCGCCGCCGTATGGGAGAGTGTCAAGGGAAGAACGAGTTATGCCGCCAAGCTGCTTGACTTCGCTAAAACCGCCGTCCCAGAGTCGGCCGCGACTGCTGGCAGTGGCACGGCGAGCGTCATGAAGAAGCTCATCGATTCCACTTCGGAGGTGAGGGGTTGAGTCGCTTGCCGACTTGCTTTGTTTCGTTTACGTACTAACTCTTTTTACATTGGAATCAGCTTCTTGAAGCCTTGAATACGGAGGCAAAGCTGACCGAGCACGACCCCCGCGAAGATTCAAAGCCTCGTAGAG
>JAIVFJ010000324.1:0-66264 GCA_025765615.1 Zopfochytrium polystomum | reverse complement strand
CCTACGACGTTACTGAGCGGCGGCCCAGGTTCGAGTCCAACACTGTCCGGCTGTGCAGCGGTACGGCATTCGTCGGGCATAGCCAATACACTCCCAGTCAGGTGCTAATGTGTCCATCTTTTTGATCAATCCCAAACTTGTCGACGATTGAATTGTCGTCCGTTCGGTTCAACCATTTCGAAATCACCGCTTGATCACCCGACAACCCGCAACTGCTGCTTCGGGCGAACCGGCGGTATTTTGGTTTTGTGTAAACTTTTCTTCACCAACCCTGTCTTCAATCTTTTGCAAGGAGTTTTAACAGCCCGAGTCGTCCACCAAGGGCTAGGCGATGGGCCAACGTCTGCGGTCGGGCGCATGTCCGTAATCGTTGCTCTCTCCGGGCGCAACCATTCCGTGCACGCATAAATGTGCGTATTTATGAGATCTTGCTGAGTTCCCGCAGGTTCCATTTTTCCTTTTTCGATTGTGCGGCTCCAGCAATCCATGACGACGCGATTAGAAGGAGTGAGGCGTTTTGCAACTCACCGATTGCCTGCCTCCTGTCCTGTGCAGTTTCCGGCAGCATAAATTTGAACGAGTGCGAAGAAGAAGGTCGTCCTCGTCCTGCTCGATCTATTACTGGGACACGTCTGCCTATCCTCCTCTAGTGCCCGTCTACCTCCGTCCCGATGCGCCTCACCGTGGCGCGGGTGCTCAAAACAGCCACTACTACTAAACGATCGGGAGGATCGAGAGTTTCGAGCGCGATCTGGAGGCGGCGCAGCGTGAAATCGGCATCCCCCCTCGCCAGCGGATTCCCGTTTCGTACGTACAAGTCGAGCCGAGCCGCAGGCGGCAGCGGTGGATGGGCCGGCGGGGGTATCTTTGGCATCGGCAAATCCGGGGCGAAGCTGTTCAGAAAGGAGGTGCTCAGCAGGGAAGACATGATCCAGCTGCTTGGACCAAGGTAAGCTGTGCTTCACCCGGATCGACAGTAGTTGATTCTTACTGAATTTTTCCCCTGCGCCTTATGTCTGTCGTTCTACCTGGGGTTTTTGGGGAAGCCTTCCGAGGGGAAAGAGAAGAGGGCGCAAGCGAAATAACTGAAATAAAGAAAAATCTTGGTTGCTGGGGATCGTGCAACAATGTCCGAACCAATCTGGTGGAAGTCGCGAAAGGACGACGCGGCGGCGGCGGCGGCGGCGGCAAAAAGTGCTACGCCGTGCGGGAAGGGAAAGCAGCGCGGGATTTTCTGGTCTTGGTGAGATCCATCGTATCGGCTCCACCCAACTTGCTTCGCTATCTGTTCTCCTCAGCCCCCCGCCTTCTGCAATGAACAAACACAAACAGGACCGAATGCTCGCAGAGCGTCACCGGCTTCCCGGGCTCCGAGTTCAAGGGCTTCGGCTCCGTCGACGAGGCCAAGACGTACCTGACGCAGCCGAGCAAGCGCGGCAACGCCTTCACGTGGGACGAGGTCGAGCGCTTGGCGAGCGGCGTCCGCGATCCCGGCGGGGCCGGCGCCGCCGGGCGGAGGCGAGATCGCGGGACCGCGGGCGGAGTGCACGAGGCAGCACCCGCGGTGGCGGCACCCGTGGCGGCGGTGGCGGTGCGGATCCCAGGCGATACTTTGGCGACCTTCCCGACCCCGGCGATTGCGATCTCTTTGATGACGGCATGCGCGTCGACAAACCCAGCGGCGGCGACGACGGCGACGATCCTGCGGCATCGCCGCTGCCATTTTTCATCAGTCGGACTCCGTCGGAGGTGGACCCGCAGCTTCGTCCGACTGTACTCCAACGCACCGGTGCCGCCGCGGCTCTGCACCCGTCCCTGGACGAAGTGATCGTGCTGGATAGCGACGAGGAGCCGGACCTCGGCCAACATGTGCAGTCCCAGGAGACGATGTGTTTTCAGCTCGGGGACTGCGACGGAATGCTGGTAGAGTGGACGTGACGCAGGACGACCCCTGTGGCGGCCTGCTTGGACTTCGTGAGAATAGACGACGCGGGAGCAAAGAACGAATGCGCCAGCAGCAGCCCAAGCTCCTCCCGTAGCGCTGTGAAGTGTTTGAGGACTGGGAGAAGCGTCGGGTCCTTGAAGTTCAGTTGCGTCAGGATCGACTGTTCCAGTCTCGAGGTGAGGGCCACTGCCATATAAATTCTTTCGCTTCAACTTAACCCCTCCTCATCCCCTCAACGCACTCCTCATACCTCCCAAGTCTTCATGGATCGATACGGAATCGGATCCTTTCACACAGAAAGCAAACCGGAGGAATCAAGCTCCAACAAACACCGTTCCGAAAGATGAGACACTCAGCGACGAGCAACAGCGGCTGATAGACCTTGCCCTGGCGGGCATTTCGTGCTTCGTCACCGGAAGCGGCGGGACGGGTAAATCTTTCACCGTGAAGACCCTTGTCGCGCGCCTGCGGAATGCCGGACGGCGGGACGGTGATTCTCGCACCGACTGGCAGTTGAGTTCGCCCTGTGTTTCTGATCGCACGGCTGTCGGTCTACGTGTTCTAATGGGGAAACTTGTTTGACATTCGCCTAGTCGCCGCGATGCACGTCGGAGGCCGCACTATCCACTCATACGCTTCGCTAGGCACTTGTCAGACTGTCGAAATGGCCGTGGCAAATTCGGTGGACGCGGGAAACCGGGATCGGTGGGAATGAGATTGATGTTGTGATAATAGACGAGATTTCCATGGTCTCCGCCGACCTGTTTGAAAAGGTGAGAGGGAACTTTTTTACGCCGACAACCTTCAACGCGGAGTTTGTTTCAAAAAAGGTCGAAGCCATCGCGAGGGAGGTTCGGGAGGTGAACAAGCCATTCGGCGGGCTGCAGGTGATTGTGTGCGGAGACTTTTTCCAGCTGCCGCCCGTTCCGTCGAAGCAACAGTGCCCCCACTGCTCGTCGTTCAAAGTTGAGATCGACAAACTCGACAAGTCGAGGGGCGACGTGTTTGAAGCCAGACTGCCGTAAGGTCTTCGATCCTCGAACTCTGTTTGCTTTCCAAAGCCCGAAATGGAGGGAGGTTGGCTTCAAGTTTGTGGAACTGACAAAGGCAAGCTTTGATTATGAGACTTTCGCACTGCGCTAATGCAGCGGGAAACTCCCAGATCTTTCGACAAGACGATTTCGAGTTGTTAGCGCCCTCAACAGAATAAGGTGGAGCTCCAAAGACGCATTGTAAATTCTGGCGATAACGTTCCTCGCTTTTGACAAGATGCGGTGTTTATTTGGAGCAGGTAAGCAGTCCGCACCAAAAAGCTGGAAAAAAGCGCTCATCATAGTCCACACGCAGGATCGGACCATGCTCAATCAATGCAAGAGACCTTGGATGAGTCCAAGATCGTCGCCACACGGTTGTTTCGCACAAGAAGGACGCGTCCGACCGAACCGAAAAAATGTTCAACGACCTTCAAGCACAAGTCGTTCACGAATTTCGGGCTGTGGACTGGGCCAGCAAACGAAAAGACACAAAGGTGCTCGATATAACTTTCGGTTGGCTGCTAAACCTCTGCTTGGCAAGCTTTTAATACACATCAGCGACTATATTCAAGCTCCTGAATTAATTCGGCTCAAGGTCGGGACTCAGGTCCTCCTCATCGCGAGTAAGAGATTCTGTTTGATTTTTCCGGTGGCATTTTTCTTTCACTATTTGAGTGACTCCTTCGTCACAGACCTGGAGATCAAAAATGGGCTCGTAAATGGCTCTCGCGGTGTAGTTGTCGACTTTGACTTTGCGAAAGATGAACACGGCAATGCCAAGAGCAGCACTAAGGTGAAGCGGCATTTCAAAGATGGTCTTGCTGACAACCACCACGCGCAATAGTATCCGGTTGTCGTATTTGAACAGGGCAAAGTACGGACCATTGACGAATTCAACTTCGAAGCGCAAGTTGGGTGAACTCGTGGATAGCGGAACCTCCTTCTGATCTTCATTCAGCTGAGTCCGTCGAAAATCATTGCACGCCGCCAAGTGCCGTTGGTTCATGGCTGGGCCATCACCATTCATAAGGTGTGACATTTAATTGGTTTGTTTCACTAGTAACCGACATCACACTGGACGGCAGTCTCAAGGATTGTCTCTGGACAAAGTTTCGCTGGATCTTCGCCGTGTGAGAACTCACGAAGATGGACGGAAGAGACGCGCACTAAGCTGTATTCTCTTTCAATTAGGTTTTCTCACCGGGGCAGGCATACGTTGCGTTATCGCGTGTGCGCTCTCTGCAAGGTTTGCTGATATTCTAGCATTGGAACAACAAACGAACTAATGCTGCTTATGTGGCAGGACTCCATCTGGTCGCCGACGGTGGAAGCGATGGGGCTTCCAAAGAGCTCCGTCATGGTGGATCCGAACGTTCTCCGTAAGCCCCCCAGCCGCCGATCGAAGCCGCTGCAAGACTCTGTGTATCCATGACACACTTTTTTTCTCATTCGCTAGGGTTTTACGACGAGTGCCGAAGAACAACGATCGCCAAGCACGAGTGGGAGGAGTCTGCGCTCCCTGTTGTGCGAGCGCACTTTCAGCAGGTTGGCTTGCAACATCCACAACGCCGCCGAGGAGTTTGGGAAACAAATGACGGAGTTGTATTCGAGGGTAAAGCTTTTTTTTTTTTGTCGATTACAAGAGGCTGACACGTAGCTTTTTTAAGTGGCTCCTGGCGAACGGCATATCTCGTGGATCGGAGGGCTGCGGTGACACTACAGTACGCGATGCGGTTATTGAGCTCGAGGGGCCACAATAGACAGACATGAACTTTCTTATTCTTTTGGGTACTCGCCGGAACCTCTGGCTCTCCCACGATGCATCTCACGTTCCGGACTCGCCATCCCGCTTCCGTTTCGCCACTCTATGTCTCTACGCCATTTGTAGGCTTAGAGGAGAGTCGACTACCAGTGCCAAGCGGGGCGACAGGCGATCCAGATTTACAAAAAGTGGGAAAGACAGTGGGGATTCCCCCCTGAAACACACCGAAAGAGCGCGGCAAAAATCCACGTGATCAAGTGGTGGATCGCTGGCGACGCGACCGTGCTCAAGTTTGCCAGGGATCGAGAGTGCTGGACTGGTGGGGGAGCTGCTCGGGCACAGACTTTGTGCGGCTTTTTGCCCGGGAGCTGTCCATCCAAACTCGGCCCCATGTGGGGCGGCAAACCTTCGCGAAGTGGTGGGAGAAGAATGGAATTCGGTGAATGATTAGAAGAGGCGGGAGATTTGTGCATTGTCGATCCCAGCCTTGGTGTACTTTTTGTGGCAACCCGGTCCCTCTTTCCAACAGTCGTCTTTCGGCGCCCAGTATCTCCGAAACCCTGATTGAACAGGGTGTGTGTCGTTCGCGTTTTGTTGCCATGTCGATCGCCATGGCCGCGAATCTTCAAGAGTATACCTCTGGCCTTCCACTCTTCAGGCGCCGTTGAAATGGAAGATGCTGCAGTCGATCGTGCCAGCTGTGCACTACGGCCATCTCACCTATAAGCTTTAGAGAAACGAAACGATCCTAGGAAACTGTTCTCCATGGGATCTTTGTCGGAAATCTTGTTGGTTAGATGCAGCCTGGAAGAGGGTGCGACTCTTGTCCTCGCAGTCCCGGAAAGCGAACGCTGCAGGCGATAATGCCCGACATTGTTTTGTGTAAGTAAGGTTATTTTCGTTCTCCTTTGAGAAGCCCGTACAGTTTATTGGAAAAAGTCTCACCCTATTTGAGAGCACTGCGGCACCTCTTCGCAATCATACTGTGTCTTCGCGAATTACAAATCGGTTGAGTTGCAGTCCACATAGCTTCACTTTTTTTTTTTTCTTTTCACACTTTTCGATCGAAGCATTCTCGAACAGTGCATGGCGCCAACATGCCGGAGGAGCCCGTCAAGAAAGTCGTGACGTTCCCGAACGAGAGCGGCGGCGGCGGAGGCGGAGTAGATCGTCCCTCCAGCAGCGGCGGCGGCGGGGGGGGCGATCGCCCCTCCAGCGCGCACTCGCGACCGCAGTCCGCCGGCAGCCTCGGCGCGGCGTCGTCGTCGTCGAGCTCTTCGGCGGCCTCCACGGACAACGGATCTTCGTCGGCCAGCCGTCGGAGCTCGACTTCGAGCCGCCGCCCGTCGATCACGGTCAACAAGAACGGCGTCGGGCACGTGCGGATATATAAGGAGGTTATCAGCGAGGAGGACTTTGCGGACGAGGATCGAGCGGCCGGGTCGGTGAAGGGATCGAGGCGAGGGTCGAGGAAGCAGTCGGTGAACCCGGCGGGGGCCGTGATGCCGCCCTTTAACGATGGTTCCGAGCAAGGCGTGGAAGGTCGTCGGTTGCCTGTCAAGGCTGCTCCGGAACAACAACAAGAGGAGGAGCTACAGGCTCCAGCGCACTACGATCTGACTGCACAGCAGCTGCAGGAGATCCGCGAGGTGTTTGATCTGTTGACACTGACGGGTCTGGGTCGATTGATCTGTCTGAGCTTCGAATTGTGAGTGCGTATCTCCGTAGTTGAAGCGGTTTGCTGCAAAGATAACACCATTTGCTAGTGCGATCTCTGGGGTTTAATCCTACGAAGGAGGGAGGTGTGGGCTATGGCGAGCGAGTTTGCCTCGGAGGAGGAGCCGAGCCTGAGTTTCGACGAGTTTCTGTTTCTAATGGCGGCGAAGCTGGTAATGTTCTCTTTTGATCCTCTGCCACTACCACTCACTCCCCTTCACTTCGCTCCCCTGTCAAAACTCTCCCACGCTACCACACCCCGTCCGAGAAGGACACGCACGCCGAGATGATGCGGGCGTTCCGGCTGTTTGACGTGGAGGGGCGCGGCAAGATCTCGTTCAAGGACCTGAAGCGCGTGGCGCGCGAGTTGGGCGAGGAAATGGGCGACGACGAGATCCAAATGATGATCGACGAGACGGACAAGGACGGCGACGGCGAGATCGGCGAGGAGGACTGGATCCGCATCCTGTTTCGCGGGTGACGTGGGGCATGGGGTTGAGGGGGGTGGTGGTTCGGTTCACGTTTGAACCACTGTGCGGTTCAGAACCAGTGCGAGAAATTTCTGGAATGTACTCGTGGCACGTGTCTCTTCGCCTTGTGGGAAGCGTATTTAAAGGCGGCGGTCGAAGGAAAAAGTGCATCCCAGATAACAACAACCTCCCACTAGTCCATCGGAACAGTGAATCACCCCCCGCGTGCTCTTAGAAAGCTCTCGCACCAGCTGTGCAAAAACCCCACCATCAGAATGCACCCTGCACGCTTCGCCCGCTCGCCGCGCAACGTCCGCATTTGGCCCGCGGTGGCCCACGACCCGCCTCAACTTCCTCGCCTCTCGCGCTTCACCTCAAGCCCAAGAGCCGCGCAGCTCTCGAGCCTGACCAACCCGCAACGCCGGATCCAGCCACTCACCCTCCAGGCTCGCCGCAAACGACCCGTTCGCCCTCATGAACGACCTCTTCCCGTTCCCTTCGCGCCTCGGAATCAGCCTCCTCAGCGACTTTTTCACGCCCGCCGTCTCGTCGTCGCTACGCGGGCCCTTCTCTGACGGACTCGCGCTCGACGTGTCAGAGACGGAAAAGGAAGTACTTGGTCAAGGCCGACGTTCCTGGCGTCAAGAAGGAGGAGGTGTCGCTCTCGGTCAAGGACGATGTGCTGACTATCAGCGGGGAGCGGACGACCTCGACTGACGAGAACAACGAGCACGTAAGTTCCTTTTGTTTTGGGTTTCCAGCCCACTCTAGTTTGCTGACATTCACACCTCTTTCGAAATCACTCTCACAAGCGCCACATTGTGGAGCGCGCGTACGGCCGCTTCTCCCGCTCCATCCAGCTGCCCAAAGACGCGAACCCGGACGAGATCAGCGCGACGATGGAGGACGGCGTCTTGAAGCTGACCATCACCAAGAGGCCGGCACCTCCCGACGAGGGCCGCAAGAAGATTCCCATTTCTTGATTTCTTCTTCTTCTGCTGATGCTGCTTGCAATGTCTGTCTGCTTTTAAGGTTGTTGGTGCACTTCTTGTTAAATATCATCAATAAAATATCGATAACCGATAACCCCACAAGCCTGACAGATTCCAGCTAATGACAAATGCTTGGGAAGCGAGAGAGAGAGAGAGAGATAGAGAGAAAGAGAGAGCTATGACTGTCAGGGTCATCGCGCCTGCCCGTGGTACTAGTGGGCGTTGGGGGGTAACTATGAGCAGCGCGTGATGGTGTGATGAGTCAACTTAGCGTCACCGCCTTCTTCAAGTTTGCTCGCCGCAACGCAACGAACAACATGCTTGGACCGTTTGCCATGTCAACAGGCGCCGCCGCCGCGGCTTGCAATCTCCGACTCCGCCAACACTGCCGACACCGACCACCACCACGTCGCTCCTACCCACGACCACCACCACGGCAGCACCAGCGCGACCGACCTGGCCCTCAAGAGACTGCAGCTTGTCCAACGACCCGGCTGAGCTGAAGAAGCTGTCTGCAGATGCGTTCATCCAGGCTGAAAAGGTAAAGGTCTTCCTCCCTGACCCGCACCACATCGTTCTCACAAGGTGCCCGCCCTCCCCAGGAAGCAAAAATCGTCGCTCAAGGTACCGTCATTCAAAACACCGCCTGCCGTTTCCTCCACTCACAGTTCCTCCAACGTTTTCACCCCCCCAGTCGTCATCCCGCAAAAGATCCACCTTCTCCGCTTCCTTCTCAAACCCTCGTCAGATCTCGCCCGCCACCACCTCCTCCTCGCCGAGGAAGGTCGCGACCCGACAGCGAAGACCACCCGACCCGACGCGAACCCCGTCTCCACCCCGCACAAGCGCCGAAAGACCTTTGCCGCCGACGACCTGGAACGGCTTGAGGCCGAGAGCGACACGGGCGCCGACGAGGCGCTGAACGCGACGCCCGTGCCGCACCCGCAGCACGTTAGCATCCTCGTCAACGACCAGGACGACGCTGGGGGCGGCGATAACGTCGACGCCGACAAGACGCCGTCGGCTCGCAACAAGCGCCCTCGCTCCGCCTCGCCCTATCCTCAACGGCTCCGCGGCGGCCCTCCCGCGCCCCTCGCCGACCGGATCCGCACGCTGCGCGCCGAGATCGACGCGCTCGTCGACGTGACGATCGTCCTGCGGCAGTGGCTGCAATTTGCAGAGTTCCGTGAAAAGGGTCACAAGTGGAAGGTCCACGGCGTCGACACGTTGGACGCCACCATCGCAAAGATTGAGAAGGAGTGCGTCAAGTTTGGAGAGTCCTTCCACAAGTATTACGTGTCGCGCGGGGACGTGGCGGGCAAGGCGGACGGCGGCGCGGGAGGGGTGACGGATTATGAGATGGCTTTGAGCGAGATCGATCACCTGCAGGCTTTGCATCTGAAATTGATGGTGCAGGACTGCCTCTACGCGTGTAAGAAGGTTTCATGGGCCTCATGCCGTTATTCACTGACCCACTCTACTTTGCCCACGTCGCAGATTGCGCGTTATCGACCGAACTCAAGGGTGTTTTTCATACCTGAAATTTGGAATTGCAAGATAGCGGACCAAGCCAGATAGCACTTAATAAACAAAACATGGTCAAGTGGCCTGCAACATGAAGCAACCTATACGCACTTGTAAAACCGATTCACTCTCCCTCGTCTGCACTCCCATCATCCCTCCTCTATTTATGCCATTTTCCATGTCACATGCGGTGTGGGAGAATCTTTGTCTCATCTGCGGGCGCAGCTCCTTCCGATTCTCGACACAGTCGCTCCCACCGATGTACCAATTTACGGCTTTGGAGCTGGAAGAGCGAGGCGAGCTTGACGGTGGGGAGAGTGTGCTTGTCGAGCGGGGGTGTTGTGGGAGCGGAGGGCTTCCCCGACGAGGAGTCGCGGCTGGGGTTAAAAACGGGCACTACTTCCGGCAGCCCAGCATCCGGCTTGGCGCCAGCGATGAGGAGTTGGAGGCGATGGAGGCACGCGATGACCGTTGTGCGTTGTCGAATACGGGTGCCAGCATCGCCGAGGTGTGTGTCGTCATCGTGGCCGCCGCCGTTGTCCGGCAATTCACTCGGTCGAGATCCTTTCGGCCTTCACAGTGCTTAAAGTTTCTCGGCTGCTGTTTCCCACCCGGCGGAGATCGAGGATGTGCACAGCCTTGCAAGGGTATCAAAGCGAGTTAGCGCCATATGCGCAAGAATTATATAGTCCATGTAAGGGCAAAAAGCAGTAGAAAGACGAAATGCGCAACGAATCAAGAAAACAGTCGATGAGTTCGAAGTGGTTCCATTTTGGGAGTGAAAAAGGCAACACGTCAGACAAACGCCCAACCGCACACCGACACACACACACCCACACGCTCAGGCTCTCTCCTTCTCTGTCTTTCTCGCTCATTGCAATCTGTTCTCACACCAAGATACGAGCACGACGTCAGCGATGGAGTCCTCCTTCGCGACCTCCTCCTCCTCCACCTCCTCGACTCTCAGCATCCCACCCTCAGCCCCGCAGAGGCCTCCTGGACCATTCTTTCTTCCCCGCGTGTTTGTGAAGAAGATCGAGGCTGCGGCACACCTGCCCGACGTTCGTCACCATTTCCAAGTCGCTGGCCCCGTGTGAGTCGAGCATCCCCGTGCTGGCACATTTTCATTCTCCTCACGCTCGTTTTCGTTGTCCTCCCTTCACAGCGTCCAAATCGAGATGTTCACAAGAACGTCCATCAAGTACGCCCGGATCGCTTATTCGCAACGCGCCGACGCCGATCGAGCGGTTGCGATGTTGAACGGTCGTCCGATCGGTGGAGGAGAGGGTGGCCTGCTAGTGCAACACGACAAAAGTGAATCTTGGACGGTGGGAGAACCGACGCGGTTTCCCTTATGTTGATTAACCAGACGTCCGCCTGATATGGCCGGTACCCCCAGTTTTGCCGGCTACCAATGAAGGAAACAAGGAGCAATACGGCTCACACCATCTATGTTCGAGACCTCCACCCGTGGATCACCGTACAGAAGTTGTGGACCACGTTGGAGACATCGGGTGAATTGTAGGGTGTTTCCTTGAAGCATGGCATTTCACCGCTTTTGGAGATACGCAGAGTATACTTGGATGTCAAACGAGGTGAACATAGGGCCTTCGCTGTTGCGGCCTATCAGTCCCCATTCGAAGCTCAGAGGGCGGTCCAGCAATATAAGATTCAATCGGCCGATGACCTATCAAGTGCACAACTTGCAATCGACGAGTTTCTCGAACACGAGACTAGAGCACCTATGGTGAGATTGCAGACAATTTTGGCCTTGAGAACGCCTGTCAACGCTTTCCAAACAGTCCTTCCTGGAATACTCAGCATTCAACGAAAATCGTCGGTGCATTACCCGATGGTCAGCTCAAAGTGAAGGATTCAAGGCGGATGCAAGCGACGAAGTGAGTTTTCCGCACAAATCCAAGAAACCGAACATAACCGAAACAGCCAAATAGGGGATGCGTATCCTTGAAGACAATCAGTATCCTCAATATGAGCCGCCGTCAACAAATGAAGAGGCGGAGGATGAATAGTGGCCTTCGAAGAGCAAAGATCATCGATCTTGCGAGGCTCTCCCTCCTTAATAAAGAACACTTTGAAAGGGCGTATTCGGACTCGCCAGATAATGATCTACATGAACTAAACAGCTCAACTTACAAAAAATATTGGAGATTGTCAGACTTACCGCAAGATAAAAGAGATGCCCGAGCCTGGATTCGAACCAGCTCCCAGCTGCAAAGTCGCCTCGGCCGTTATGATACCAAACTAACTCCTTCACAGCTGGGCTACTCGGGACTTAATAACTTGGCGTTTGTGACTGTTCCTATACCGTAAATCCAGTTGTGTGAATCAATATCTGACAAGGCACACAAATTCGGACCCCTCGGTCCAGCTGGTTGGCAAAGATGGGCACACAGGCTCCTCGTGCGCCAGTGACCGTTTTGCAACAGCGCGATGAGATAGCACTCGATCTCATCGCACTGTGCGAAGCGCAGATCGTCGACATGATGGCGGAAACCGATCAATCGCGCCACTACGCAATCGAAATTGAGTGAGTTGTGCGGCGATTCGAACGGTTCTGAAGTTACTGCAACATCGGCGCTTACACATATGCCCCTTAACGACGTTTGTGCTCCATCGGCTGCAGCATGCTGCTGTACCTCAACCACAACCAGTCCATCTGCAACCAGATCTTGCAGAAGCCGATGCATTTCATCCCCCTGATGGACGATGCTTTGCAAAAGGCGCAGCAGCGCATCTTGGATACAAGCCCGCTGGCCGAACATCTCTCGATCAAGCCATTCGTGCACGCCCGATGCACCAGGTCAGTCCAGCAGCAGTACCCCCCGATCGTCCAAAGCACTCACCTGCTCAGCCACCCCTTCCCCCCGACACAGCCTCGGCCAAGTCCCCGAATTCCAGTTGTCCCGCGTCCCCCGCTCGACCGAGGTCGGCCGGCTGATCTGCTTTGTCGGCACCGTGATCCGAACGGGCATGGTCAAGCTCATGGAAACGCGCAAGCTCTTCGACTGCGCCACGTGCGGCCGCCGGTTCTCGGTCCACCACGACCGCGAGCAGTTCAACCAGTTCCCGAAGCCGACCCGCTGCGGCGCGGGAGGCGTCGACGCGGACGGACACCCGCAGTGCGACGGGAAAAAGTTCAAGCCGCTGTCGACCGACACGGGGGAGATGCCCGACTCGTGCAAGGATTATCAGGAGATCAAGGTGCAGGAGCAGGTTACGAAGCTTGCGATCGGAACGATACCGAGGTCGATTACGGTGATTTTGGAGGACGATTTGGCGGATCAGTGTAAGGCGGGCGATGATGTTGCTGTCATGTGGGTAACGTGATAGATTGCTTCGACATGGTAGACAGGGTCTAACTCGTCAGTTAGTGGCACAGTTATACGGCGATGGCAGTCGCTCATACTGTCCGAACGGCCAGGGATTGAGATTGTCCTAGTTGCCAACCACCTTCGCATCAACAACGAGCAACGCGCCTCAAACCTACTGATCGACGATCTCCAAACCGAGTTCCTCAATTTTTGGCAAAAGTACGAGAACAACCCAATGAAGGGTGAGTCCCCATATCCCCATGCCGACTTCTTTCAGTTCTAACTCAAGCTTCCAATTCTTAAACCATTTCCCACCACATTCGAAACAGCCCGAAATCTGATCTTACAGTCCTTTTGCCCAAAGATTGTGGGGATGTACCTTGTGAAGCTGGCGGTGATGCTTGTCTTGGTTGGTGGCGTCGCTCGAAACGAGGCAGGAATGAAAGTACGCGGCGATGGTCATCTGCTACTCGTTGGAGATCCAGGTCTGTCACGATACGTATTCGTTTTCCCGCTTTCGTGACGGACCCGGCCCTTGATGTTAAGTAACTTCGCAGGAATCGGGAAATCGCAATTTCTTCGGTACGCAGCGCGCATCAGTCCGCGCGCTGTGTTGACAACTGGAATCGGTTCAACTAACGCCGGCTTGACTGTGGCGGCTGTGAAAGACTCTGGTGAATGGCAGTTGGAGGCGGGTGCGCTGGTTCTTGCAGACCGCGGCCTATGTTGCATCGACGAGTTTGGGAGTATAAGGGAGCAGGATAAGACGGCCATTCACGAGGCGATGGAACAGCAGGTTTGTTCGGGTTTGATTTAAGCTTGTGTTTAACGCCTCCGATTGCTTCAGACCATTAGTGTCGCCAAGGTCAGATGCCGTTCGAAAATGGTCATGATTGAAATCGTTTCCAGGCAGGCATTGTGTGCAAGCTCAACACCCGTTGTTCCATACTCGCTGCGACGAACCCGAAAGGCAAGTACGATCCAACCCAAACGCTAGAGGTCAACATTGCCCTGGCGAGCCCGCTGCTCTCCCGGTTCGACCTGGTTCTGACCCTCGTGGACGGGCTGAACCCAAGTTGGGACAAGTTGAGCTCGAGACAATTTTAGTGGGTGTTCCCGTTTGTAATCTCTTTCGCTCCCCCCCTTTGCCCAGGCAAGTTTGCTCTTTCATTCTAGGTCTAAACGACTCGGCGGACGGGACCGACATTCCAGATGAAAGCTCCATGTGGTCACTGGACAAGCTTCGTTCCTACGTCAGCTTTGTCAAAGCTCGGTGCCACCCGAAGTTGACTGAGCCCGCGAACATGATTTTGAAACGGTACTACCAGGTGCAGAGAGCATCGGATGTGCGGAATGCTGCGCGAACGACGGTTGGTTTCACTTTTTCCTTGCGCCTCTCGATATCAAGTGGGATTTTGACTGTTACCTTTAGGTCCGTTTATTGGAAAGTTTGATCCGACTGGCTCAGAGCCACGTAAGTTTTCTCGCGTTCATTTAACGAAGCTGACAATAGGTTTTGGCAAGGCCCGTCTTATGTGCCAGGGCGAAGTAACTGTCCGAGATGCGGTACATGACCCCGATGATCTTTCTAAACGATCTTTAACGATGTCCTTCAAAACATCCTGTTGAAACCAGGTGAACGCAGTCATGTTGATGGAAATTTCCATGTGTGCCGCAGGGTTCTCGAACGTTCAAACCGCCCTTCACAAAAACTTGCCAAAGGACGCAGAAGAGGATTACGTGCAACAAGGTGACGCAACTCGCTTCCTGAAGATCCTTCGTTCAGCTTACAGCATTCATGCAGAAACAAGCATACTTGCCAAGCTGGGTCTGAGCCACCTCGCGACTGGGCGATACGGAGACGACGACGGTGGGAATGACCAGGGCGGCAAAAGCGGTGGAGTCAACGGCGGTGCACAGCCGCGAGAGGATCCCTCGCTGTCACAACAGCCTCCCAGAGGGCTTGCGGAACCTTTGGCGAAGCGTCAATCAGAGGCTGTGGCGGACGAAGAAACGGACGAAGACGAAGTACCGTGGCCAGCAACTGAAAGGCCGGCGTTGAAGGATCGAATGGGAGCAGGGCAGCTGCCGCAGGCCGCACCTCTCCGGCCCCCTCAAAATCCAACCCTTGGAAAGAGTGTCGGGACAACAGCTCCCCGCGCAAATCCTTCCCCGTTTTCGAACCAAAGTCGAAACGCTATAAACAACACCAGTTCCCACGGAGGGGGTTGGCCCCACGCCGAAAGTCGCAACAGCACGGGCTCCAGCTCCTCCGGTAGCTCGCCGGCTGGTTGCGGACGAATTATCTGACGAAGAGGACTCTGCGACGCGGACCGCGATCGGACTGGCCCGTGCAACAAGCTTTCACGGGATTAGGCCGCCCGCCGCCGGCGCCGGTCGCGACCGGCAGAGTACCGTTCCTTGACGAAAACGCAGTCGTGGCGCCTGCAGCGCCAAGTCGAGCCGGCCCTCCGCGGCCGAGACAACCACTGCCCCGCGTTGTTCTTCCGGACTTCCCTCGCGGGGCCTTTTTCGACGAAGTTGAACCGGACGGGAGTGAGCCGAGTCCAGCGCCCAAAGGTGGACAGCGTCACGCAGCGACCGCCGACGATTTACCCTACTCCGAAGCCGGTTCTGTTCGCGGAAACAGCAGCGACCGCCGTTCCACCACCAATCGTGCCACCGGCGGCACAACCGCAGCCGCCGCCGCCACCGACGTCCCAGCACCACCAGCAGCAGCAGCAACGGCAGTCCATCATCCCCGTCCGTCCCGCGACCCGCGTCTTTGACGAAAAGCGAGGACGACGAGGACGACCTACCGTGGCCCGCGTCGCCGCCCCCCGCCGCAAAGCGCGCGCGCACGGTGACCAACGACGACGGCCGGCCGGCGTCGGCACCGTCGTCGCAGCGCGACCTGCGCGGTAGCGACCCGCTGTCCAGCGACCCGCAGATGCTTTCGTCGGCGCAGCCACCGCTGGCGGCGGCGGCGCCGCAGACGCACCCGCCGTCGTCGCCGCTGTTTGACGCGTCGCCGCCGCCGCCGCTGCCGCCGGTGGCGACTGGAACGGGAACGGCGGTCGCACCGCCGGTGGTGCCGGGCAAGTTCTAGAGCTCCTGGCGCAACGGTGGCGGCCGGTACCGCGGGGGCGGGGCGTGGGGGCGCGGCGGGCGGGTCTGTTCGCGGTCGGCTGGCGCGGTTTGCGTTCAGCAAGGTTCCGCTATAAGGGTGTGTGAACCTTTCCTCGTCGTAGCTATGGCTCTTCTTTGTTGGGCTCGATGCGTTGTTTGTGGGAGGAGGGGGATGTCCCCACCCACCGTTTCGTCATTTTAGGGGGTGAGTGAGCAGGTGCAGAATATCCAAACGCAAAAGTTGCTATTCAAAAACACAAAAAGTGATACGGGTCAAAGTAAAGCAAAACATCCTCAAACTGTGTGGGTGAGGTGACGGCGGGAAAAAAGTAACAAGAAGGAAAGGCAGCAAACGAGGGAGAAAAAAAAAAAACAGGGAACGAACGAGGAAATCAAAGTTGTAATGAAACCAACGAGGACGCGGGAGAGCTGGACGAGGCAACAGCGGAGATAAGATGGGTTGAAGAAAGAAAGAGGAAGGCACGGCAAAGGGAGCTGATTAAAGGGTACAGGAAGAACTGAGCTTTTGAGACGGCGAGGGAAAAGAGGCGAAACACTCGAAAAGAATCGCCACAAACACCATGAATCGGCGACAACCCGCTTGAAATTGAGCTCAGAATCAAAAAAAAAAAAAAAAAAAAAAGGGTTTAACAGCAGGGAGTGTAACGAACGAGGGCAGCAACAGTGATTGGACACCGAAATCCTATTTCTCAGTATTCTTTCTGTTTTTTTTTGAGTTTTTTCTTTCGGTTTCGTGTGGACCATTTGCGGGCAGCGTCGCGAAAAAAGGAAGGTTCCTAATATCTGATATGGGGGAGGGGGTGGAATTTGGAAGAGGCGGAGCAACAGGCGGGGAATCGACGCGGGGAGCAGAGATTGAGTTTTTCAGTTGCTGGACGTCCAGCTGTCCATCGTGACTGGTGGGAGAAAGTGGGAAAAAGGTGAGAGTATGAGCATTGGTAGTAATGTCACTGGCCAAAAAAAAAAAAAAAAAAAAAAAAAAAAACCCTTACCAGACTCAAATCCAACAAACGGATCCCCCTCCACATACGTCCCACCCGTCAACGTGATCGCGTCCAAGTTCAAATCCAAGCTATCCCGCATGTTCCTAAAGTTGGACGTGTCCAGCGGGTGCGCGAGGGCGGGCTGGATGGGCGGGGTTGAATGCCTCAGCAGCGCCCAGTTCATCCCTTTGAAAAACGGGTGGGCCTTGACGTCCGACGCGCCGGCGCGGGATCCGAGCCGCTTCGTGTCGTCCTTGTGGAGGAGCTTCTTGATGACGTTCTTGCATTGCGAGGAGAGCACTTGGCCCTCGGCTGGGTAGGTCACGTCCTCGGAGACGATCCGGCGGAAGGTAGTGTTGCGGTCTTTGCCTTTGAATGGAGTTGTTCCAAACTGAAGGGGGGGCAAAGAGAAAACGGGAACGTTAGAACAGCGAAACGATTCGAGAAATCGAGAAGTTTTCAGGCGGTGCTTTTAGTTTTTCCACTGACCAGCATCTCGTACGTCAGAATGCCCAGCGTCCACCAGTCGACCGCGCTGCTGTGGCCACACCCCTTGATGACCTCCGGCGCAATGTACTCCTCCGTTCCGACAAAGGAGTTTGTCCGAAGCGAAGCGGTAACCGTCTTTGTGTCCACGACGGGCGACGAGTGGTTGAACGAGAAGATTGCCGATTTGACCATTTTCGGTGCGCCCGGCTGTACTGTCGGCTTGGACAGGTCAAAGTCCGTGAGCATGATGTGGCCAGACTGGTGCAAGAGGATGTCTGACGATGGGGTGGTATAGCAAACGTTAGTGGGATTTTTCAAAGGAGGAGAAGACTGGCAAACTCACTCTCTGGTTTCAGATCGCGGTAGATATAGCCCATGAGGTGAAGGTACTCCAAGGCGACGGTGACCTCTGCAGCGTAGAAACGGGCATCTTTTTCGGGCAGGCATTTTCCTGGCCGTGTTTGCAGCGCACTACACGATTGGGGGCGAATTAGAAGAGTTGGATCAGTTGTGACAGTTTCACCGCTTACCGGAAGAACTCTCCTCCCGAGCAGTATTCCATTATAAAGTACAGGTAGTCTTCGCTTTGGAAGCTGTGATAGAGCGTGACGATGAACGGGTGATGAGTTGTCGACTGGAATATCGCAAACGGTTAGATGTTAAATTAGCAAGTTGCGAAATGAAATCAAACCCACCAAGATTCCTTGCTCGGCCAGCACCCGCTTGATCTTGTTCCGCTTAATCATCTCCGCCTTTTTCAAGATCTTCATGGCGTAAAGCTTCGCAGTTTGCTTGTGTCTCTGAAAAATGAACATGATTGTGTCAGCCCTTGCGGGGGGGATGTGGATCCAGATCAAAACTCACCACCAGGTAGACCTTCCCGACATCGCCCTTGCCAATGATGCGGATCTTTTGAAAGTGATTCGGCGCGACCACCACGTCGCGCATCTTGGCCGACGAGTTGGAGTAGGTCCGCTTGAACTTTGGGTTCTCGCCCTCAGTCAAGCTGTGCGCGCGGGGCCGGCTGTCGGAGGCACCCATCTTCATCGGGGCAGTGTAGAAGGTCCTTGTGCCCACCATCCCGCCGATTGCGGCAGGGGACTGCCCAGGCTGCTGCTGCTGCTGGCCTGCGGCAGGGGAGGGACCCGGGATGGCCTGCAGTGCGTACTGGGTCGGATGCATTGGCATGTAAGAGCCGCCGACACCGGGGTTGGCGGGGACGCGTGAGGAGGCGGGCATGACGGCCAAGGTGTGCATGTGGTTCACAAAGAGATCGCCCGACGCAGGGACGAAGGACGATGGTGAGGAAAAGTCGGGGATGGGCCCGCCGTACGGGTTGGCTGCATAGTAGGCTTGCTGTTGCTGCTGCTGCTGCTGGAGGGAGAGGAACTGCGCCTGCTGGAAGTGCGATGCCTTTGCGGCGCCGTAAGGGTTGTTGAGGCTCTCGCCGGACGACGAGTTGGCCAGCGAGTGTACTGGGTGAGCCATCGTCGGGGACGATGGTGCAGAGCCGACGCCCGACGCGGATGGCGGGGAGGAGGATTGGGCGGTAGATGGCGTTGAGGATGACGACGACGATGCTACGGACAGCGACGGCTGCGACGCCTTGCGGCTAAAGAAGGCCATGGCCGACTTCTTCCTGGCCGGCTCCTGCGACGCCACCATCGAGGCAGATCCCGCAGCGGCCGACGACGACATCATGAGCTGTGCGTGGGTGGAGGAATGAGAGAAGAACTGGGTTGAAAACTCGGTCTGTCGGTCGGTCTCTCCACACAGTCCACAAAATCTGTCTTCTGTCTGTCTGTCTGTCTGTCTGTCTCTCTGTCTCTCTCTGCTCTCTTCGTCCTTTTACAGCCCCTTGTCACCCTTCCAACTTGGAATGACTCTGTAACTGTCGCTTCACAACGAGTAGAGCATTTGCTCAAACTCGACAAGCACCACCACAAGTCGCATTCCCTCTCCTTCACCACCTACGTCCCAGCCCCAGTCCTTCCACGTCGTCCTCTTTGCGCCCTCCTCATACACCGCCTCACACATCCGCTTCAGCGCCTCGGAGCCGCCCACCCGCGCCTCGACCGTCCTGCGAAACCGCTCTAGCCGGTAAAAGTCGCTCTCGGAGGTTCGCCCTGAACGCGCCGCCTCCGGAGCCACCCGTTCCTTCCTCGCGCCTCTTGCTTCTGTTGGGTCCGCAGCACCAGCCGAGGCTGCTGCTGACGACTGCGCGAAAAGGGCGGGAGGGGTCTTTTTCGGCTCGGTTCCGCCGCCGCGCGGAGGGTGGAGCTGCTGGCGCGGGGGGCTGGTGCGGGTGTAAGTGCTGCGTGGGGGAGCTTCGCCAACGGACAAATGGGCAGCGTTTTTGCAGCCCGTGCCAGTGCCACTGGGGACAATCATGTGGCCAGCAACAGCAGCGTCCGGCCAACAGCAACAACACCATTGGTGCAATCGCGACGTGCTGGGGCGTCTCGCGGGGTCCTTGTCGAGCAAGAGGTGGGCTGTTGCGCGAAGCCTGCGGGAAGAGCTTTTGAGTGGTGGGTGGTTGTCACATGTTTGTTTGTTTGTGTGTGTGTGGTATCGGGTTGAGGCATGAGGGAAGAACGAAAGCAAGAAGAAGAAACACGTCAGCAAAGATCGATACAAGGTAATACACGAGACAGACAGACAGACAGACAGACAGACAGACAGACAGACAGACCGAGGCGGGAGTGGATCTGGCGGCTCCTCCACGATCCTGCGGAGCAGGGACGCCAGCGATTTCGACTCAAAGGGGCTCTTGCCGGCCGCCATTTCGTACTTTTTCGTGAAGAAGATCGGGGGCCGTGATTGTGAAAATTGGACAGGAGGGGGTAAGGGAAAGAAGTATCGACCAATCGATAAGGGGTCGATCGCATCATCAGCATTGCTTTAGGCCTGCCCAAATTAATTATGGGGTTCTTACCAGCACGCATCTGCAGGATCTATCAGTCAGTAAAGAATAAAGAAGAGAAGAAGACGACAAAAAGTCGGTGAGCGACCACTAACCCGACTGCCCACACGTCCGACTTCCACGAGTACGACCGCCCGGCGGCGACCTCGGGCGACATGTAGTTTGGCGTCCCGATCGCTGTCTGCGCGAGATCAGAGACTGACGGAAGTCTTCGCGCAATGCCAAAGTCGCCGAGCTTGATTATCTGTGGTTTTGGGCGAGGGAAGGAAGCAAGAGTCGACGGGCGGAAGACGGAAGGTTACCTTCTTGCCTCGATCCATAAAAATATTCTTGGGAGAACGGTGCACGAGTAACTGGTCAGCATTTTTGTTGAAAGGTGAGCGGTCCCATACCTTTGTTTTGATGTCGCGGTGGAGTATCAAGTGCTCATGCAGATGCCAGACAGCGGACACAAGCTGCCCGAACAGTCGCCAAATCTCCGACTCTTCGAGGACTTTTGCGCGAATGTGACTGTAGAGATCGCCACCCTCGCAGTACCTGGAAAGGCAACCGAGGTATCGAGGTAAGTCCGCAGAAAAATAATGATAGAGAAGATAAACTTTTGAACCAAAGACTCACTGCATGACGACGTAGAGCTTTCCGTCGAGCGTAAAGTCGTCGAAAAACCGCACCACGTTTGGGTGGGGAGGCAAGACGCGGCACAGGCGGGCTTCGCGCTCCGCGTATGCGCGGTGGTCGGCAGATGTGGAGTTCAAGGCGATTATCTTTGTGAAGTATATTCGATCACCATATTCTCAGATGCACGTCTCCTCTCTTCTCCATCCCTGTTTAATCTACCTTTGCGCAGTGACGCTCGCACAGCGCCGCTCCTGTCGGCGTCCGGCCTGCTTGTGAGGACGACGATGATGCGACAGCGGCGGCGTAGCGAAACAGCCTGACCTCGCAAGTCGAGCCGTGCCCAACCAGGTCGCCAAGGACAAACTGCCTGCTGGTGCGGGACCGGCTTGGGCGCCGCGACTGCGTTGTGCGGCCGGATGCTGCCATGAGGAAGGCTGTATGGCGTAAGCGGGGGACGGATTGTCTCAAAAAAAACGATCGGAGAGAAAGAACTGATGGCACACACACACACACACCACACACACACACACGCTCAGGCATCACGGAATTCACGCTCAGTCTCGACGCTCTCGGAGCGGGCAGTGAGGAGAGAAAATGTTGATCGATTGATCGATCAAGGCTCCCCCCAGAGAGAGAGAGAGAGAGAGAGAGAGAGAGAGAGAGAGAGAGAGAGAGAGAGAGAGAGAGAGAGAGAGAGAGAGAGAGAGAGAGAGAGAGAGAGAGAGCACATGCATGTATGCCCCACCAACTGTCTCCCGTTTGTCTTTGACATTGCTTCTCCAGTCCCTCGCTTTCGATGTTTTTCCTTTTTCGGACGACGGAGTGCGAGGGGGGGAGGCAAGTCTCCAAAATTGCCTCCCACTGTTTTGGGCCGTCGCAAACGAGTCAGAAACGAACTCGGGAATTCTGTGAAACGATTTCTTCCTCTGCTCATCCACCCACCCGCCACCACCACCCAACAACCAACCAACCCGATCGATATCCCGTCTGCTCTCCAAAAGTCCCCTCCAACCAGACTAACCCAATGGAATCCCGCGCTACCACGCTCCTCCTTGACCGCGACTGGGCCGCACTCGGCTGCAAGCCTCGCGCGCAGGGCGTGAAACAGGAAGAGGGGCCGTGCGCGCAGCAAGAGAAATCGTTCGCGCGATTGCTCGGCAGCTTCGTGGCACAGGTACAGGGCGTCGACCTTGGGCCGTGGACTGGCCTCAACGAAGATGGGTTTCCACCGCCCGCAAACGTGCACACCAGGTTCGCCCTTGGACAGAGTATTTCGACGGCATAGAGAGAGTTTCCAGTCCAGCTTACATACCTCTCTCTCCAACAGCCTGGAGCCGCTGATGTTCCCCACCCGTGCGCCGACATCGTTCTGGCAACCTCTGATTCCCACCCACGACGCGCTCGGCGCCGCCCTCCTCAGCCCGATCAACCAAGACACGTTCGCCTCGATCTTTGCTGAATTCCTCCCGAGTCCTCGCAGCCCGATCGATCCAGCGATACCGGCGCTGATGTCCCAGTTTGACGGGTTCCCGGACACGATGGGTCTCGGCTGGGAGTGTTCGGACTCACCGACGGTGTTTCCGGACACTTTTACCCCGGTCGTCTCGTCTTACCAGTCCACGTCCGCCGACAACTCGTTCGTGGCCGAGGAGGATTCGAGCTGTCCGGCGCCTGATTTGAGCAACTGGAAGTACGCGGCTCGGAACCCCGTATTCGTTGTCCCGCCGTCGTCCACGTCGCCGCCGCCGTCGAAGACTCTCTCCGTCTGCCCGTCGTCGTTGACCGCGAGTCCGCCGGATGACGCGACCACCGATGCCAACTCGTACACGTCCGTGCGTCTTGCCGATATTCCGTCGCTGTGCACCCCGGTGCTGTCACCAAAACAATCTCTTTCAACTATTGCAGCGGGAATACTTTGCGGCTTCAACAGAACCGCCTCGTCCTGCCTCGACCTATTCGAGATTTCCAAGTTCACCACGCAGCCGCTCGCCCAAACCATCATGACAGAGTCCATCCTCACCAGCCCCGCCGCCTCACTGACGCAGACCGCGACGACGTCCGAGCCGACTCCAAAGCCGCTGGCGGCCGCAAAACGCCGCAGCAAGCGGTCCACGCAGCATTCGATCACCTGCGAGGAGTGCGGCCGCGGGTTCGCGAGGACGGACCTCTTTGCGATCCATCAGTTTCACCACCGGCCGTACGAGTCGCGGCCGTTTCCGTGCGAGCTGTGGTGAGTTTAGTGCAGCTTCGTTATTGCAAATTTTCGTTGAATGATGGCTAATTGATGTTTGTTGTATTAATAACATCCCAAAAACAAAGCCCTCTTCGATTCTGCCGCCACCACGACTACCTCCGGCACAAGGCTAGCCTGCACTCGGACGCGCGAGAGCATACGTGCCGAAGGTGCGGAGCCTCGTTCGCGAGGACCGACGCGCTGTTTCGGCACAAGGTTTCTTGCCAGAAGGCGGCTGTTGCGGGCACTGGACGCCGACGAAGGGTGAAGGCGCAGGAGGAGGGCTTGAAGATTTGAGTTGTGGGCGGGTGAACTTTCGTGGGTCGCAGGACTTGGTTTTGCTTCAAGTCTTTCAGTTGAGCTGCTTTTCCCATCTCGTCTTCTTCGCTCTTTCTTCTACATCTGTTCATCTCGCTCCGTTTTTCCTGCGGCTAGCTTTTGGCGAACACTTTTGATGACATTAATTATTCCTACCCTCAAATACTTTCCTCGTATTGATCGGACTATGACGTTTTGGTGAGACCTCTGCAGCCTGCGCACACTTCACCTTCCTTTATTTTTTCGCTGCACATGTAAATGATACCTTTTCGCAATGGAGCCAGCTTGCTCTCCGTCCTTTGTGGCAAGTCGTCCGCGCCGTAAATCGACACAAGGACTGCGGAGGCGCGCCATGGGAGCTGCGAGAGTCGTTTGATGCGTTGGGGCAAGACCACCCCCGGATCGAGACTTTGCATCTACTTCTTTGTCGCGTGGCTAAGTCTTTCTGAGCAAAGTTTATATTTTATTTTTTTTGCTCATAAAACATCAGCCCCTGTCGTCCAATGGCTAGGACATCACCTCCTTGAAATTCTGGGTTGAACTTCCTCGGTGAAGATCGGCGTTCAGATCGTCGTTGGGGCGTTGCCATCGTTCTTTTCGTGTCGTCGCATGAGCCCGCACGACTTTGTCTTAAAGCCTTTGATTATCAATTTTGACTGGCGGCACAAAGAGGATCTTTCTTTACTTGAATTAGTTCTGGTTGAAAAGGTCGGATAACGGCGGGCGGTGTCAGTCGTGAAAAAGACGAGAAGCGTTAATCGTGGCGAAATGATCATCGATGTTTGACTGCGCACGACTAGTAGGGTACGTAAGCCTGCGCCGAACACCAAGGAACTCGGACACACACACACACACACAGAAAACCGATTCACACAATAATGGGAGGCCTTGAACCACACAGGTCATCCTTTTGAACCAACTGACCACGGCTTCTTCCTTTTCTCTTTCCGTTTCCGTTTCCGGCCAAAATTTTTTTTTTTCTTTCACTTTTTTTTCATCCTTCTGGTGCCCAGTCGTTTCCCTTTATGGACAGACAGACAGACCAGTCCATCGCCCACAAACATTGTTCATTGTTCATTCTGACTGCTACGCCGTCGAGCAACTAACGGCCGGCAGCGGCGATGGCGATGGCTATGGCTCCTGCTGATGAGGAGTCGGCCGCGGTAGCAGCCAAAGCCCGCGCTTCGACGAGCACGACCACTACCACTACCACGAGCACGACCACGACCACGACCACAGCGACGACGGCCACTGCCACACTGCCGTCTGCCATCCCCGCCGTCCTCACCCTCTGCGCTTACCTCAACCCGCCCGACCGCCTCCGCCTCGCCACCCTCTTCCGCCTCCGCTCCATCCAGATCGCCGCCGTCGTCGCACACCGCGCCCCGCGCGAGCTCGACCACGCCAGCGCCCTCGGCGACGTCGACCTCCTCGCCCACCTAGACGCCCACGCCGCTCGCACCGCCACCCGACTCCGCGGCACCCACGCCGCCGTCGACACCGCCAGCGCCCGCGGCCACCTCGCCGTCCTCCGCTGGTGGCGCGCCCGCGGCGGCGTCGTCCTGTACTCCGCCGCCGCCGTCGACGCCGCCAGCGCCAACGGCCACCTCCGCGTCCTCCGCTGGTGGCGCGACGAGGCCGGCCTCGAGATCCGCTACTCGGAAAAAGCATTTGACGCCGCGTGCCGCAACGCGGATTTCCCCGTGCTCGCGTGGTGGGCAGGCTGCGGCCTGCCCATCCGCTGCTCGCACGACCTCGTCGACCGGCTGGCGACCGACGGCCGCATCGAAGTCCTGCGCTGGCTCGTCGCCGCCGGCGTCAAGCTTGTCGGGCTGTCCTCCAACGCACCCGTCGACGGCCACCCCAGGAGCCCGGGCGTCCTCTCCGCATGCACCCTCCGCGTCACGGCCGACGGCCTCCGCGGCGCCACCCGCAACGGCCACCTCGCTGTCCTGCAGTGGCTGCACGCCGACGTCCTCCGCCGCGACTTCCCCCGCAGCGTCCGCGGCGTCATGGACCTCGCCTCGGCCGCCGACACCAACTTCAACGTAGCGCTCCTCGACTTTTGGCTGCGCCGCCTGGCCCCGCTCGGCCTCGACTACACGATGGCCGCCATTGACGGCGCCAGCGCCCGCGGCGACCTCGCCGCGCTCCGCTGGTGGAAACGCAGCGGCCTCGTGCTAAAGTACTCGTCGGCCGCCGTCAACGCTGCCAGCGCCGCAGGCCGCATCGACGTGCTGCGCTGGTGGCGACGCTCGGCGCTCAAGCTCGAGTACACGACGGCCTGCCGTCGACGACGCGAGCGCGAACGGGCACGTGGAGGTCCTGCAGTGGTGGAAGAAGAGCGGGCTGTTTTTGTCGTATACGGATGCGGCGGTGCACGGCGCGACCGCGGCGGGGACACGTGGGAGTGTTGAGATGGTGGTGGGAGAGTGGGTTGGAGATCAAGTTTTCGCTGGATGCCGTCCGGGGATGGCTCGAGAACTCGAGCTGCACCGCAGAGGTCGTGGAATGGTGGAAAGAATCTGGGCTGTTGCGGACGGACGACGGCATCATGATGCCGTCTCGAAAGTCTTGTGCTGCGGTGGAGCGATCCCAAGGTCTTTTATTGTCCAAGCTTTCTCATATTAGCCTGAAGCTCATGTAGCATTCCGTGCACCCACTGATGCGAGTCTTAGTGCGTGTGACGGCCAAACGAAGTATTTTCATGTTTTGTCTCATATTACGTAATGCATACACCACCTTAACTAAGTGAAAATTCTTTCCGTGCGAGGTACAACTGAAGCCGAGGCGGCGCTGCTCCGATTTGGAGGCGGTGAGTGCACTCCAAACCCATAGGGGCCTCCCCGCCTCCAACACACTGTATCGGCTTCGACTTTGAAGCACGAGCAGTCGGCGCCGTCCCCATGCCCTGCGAAACGGACCTCCGGTCCTCGGTTGATCTAACTTCTCAATTTCCTACGGCCACTCTGCACTCGCATTGGAGATGCCGGCTGCTAAATATTTTGCAAAACCTTTCTGTCAATTTTATTTTTTTGGCTCCCCCTTCTCCCTACCCCAAAAGTATGGAAACAGGAGCTTATGCGCTCAGGTTTTAGATATCTTGGTAAAATACGAGAGGGACCTTTCAGCAAGTCGCACCATTAAGTAGTACGCTTCAACAAAGCTCACGTTGTCGTCCACTTGCATATCATCAAAGAGTGCCTCCACCTTTCTCTCGTCAATCGCATGAACATGGTCCAGTGTTTCAAACTGAATGACATGCTTCGTCATCTCTCCTTTCCAGTCGTGCGCTTCGAATCTCTGGCAGCCGACCGCGGACATGAGACTGTTGCAGTTGCAACACGTCCCCTTGCACCCAACCTCCTTCACGGTTTTACCGCAGTCGTCGCACTTCTCGAAGCACTTTTGGCCGTCGCCGTTGGGGCAGCATGTATGATGGATGTGGTCGCAATTGCTCTCTCGATCCGATTTGCCGCAGCACGTCCACTTGCCTACGCACAGGAAACCGTCCCAACGGCCCGAGTGCGTGATGCTTGGTTCGCCCGGGTGGAATCGTGTCGTCTTTCGGCTGTGCACCGCTCCTCCTGACTCTCCGTGGAAGCGGCAGGGCTTGACGATGAGAAGAGGATCGCCAATCTTGCCGCACCGCCGACAAGTGTCTCTTGTGATGCGCGGCGCAAGGGTAGGCGGGTCGGCCAAAGCGTACTGCGAGTCGCACCAGCTTGTGACCGCCGAGAAGTCTTTCTTCTTGCAGCGTGCCCAGTTTCGCGCGCCGAGCCCCATGATTCGCAGCTTCCCAGTCAGAATGCTGGACGCGGCGTCGCGGAGGAACTCGCTCATGGAGCCAAGCATGCTTTTACCGGAGACGGCAAAGAAGCAGAGAGCCTCAAACCCGGCGAAGCGAGTGCCGAGGACCTCGAGGAGGGACTTTACCTCTGGAGCGAGCCGCGCCTGGCACACGTCGTCTTGCGAGACAAAGACAATAATCCCGATTACCTTGCGGCTCATCACGTACTTGAGGAGCCAGCGGTGGATGACGGTATCATTGATGGGCTCTCGGTTGGGTCCGCCGACATCACCATAGCCGGGCATGTCAATGATGGAAACCCTTGTACCCTGTTTGTGGAATCGGATTAGTGATCCCACCAGCGAAGTGGAGAAAGAGCGGAAACATCAGAAGGTACGTTTTTTTCAAGCCAAACTTCAATGGGCTTCGTGCTAACGCCCGCAACCCCAGCTCCTGTCGGGTTATCGCTTCCAGAGTAAATGTTACAGAATGTGCTCTTGCCAAGGCCGGACTTTCCGACCACGATGATCGCGGAGGAGGATTTCTGCGCGGAGCGGGATATCTCCATGACGTTTGAAGAGGAACCAAGCGAGTGAGCTTTGGCAATGTGGGAAAGGGGTGGAGAGAAACACCATTCTTATATGGCTTGGGACAGAGGTGGGTGGAAGTGCACGTGCGCCCTGGACAGCGGTGCAAGATCACTTGCACTTGCACTTGAATTCTTATGGGTGGCGAAGTCAAACGCCTAAGAAAGTTTTCTTGTCCCAAGTGTCAACCCGCAACAGAAGCTTTATTCACAACGCGAGCAAAGGCTAATGGACGATGTGTTTCAACAATTTTAAAGTCAGATTCAAAAGAAAACAAAAGAAGTCTCGAAAAAGGTGGGCCGCATTGGTTGTAGTAGGATGACGACGACGAACGACGACGACTTCAGATCTGTCGGGCGGCGGCGGCGAGAGAGCGTGTCGTGAAGGTGAGCCTTTCTGCGCTGGAGGGGGCGGGGGGGGTTGGCGTGGTTGGAGGCCGCGTCGCACTTTTTTTTTTTTTTTTTTTTTTTTTTTGGTCCAAAACAAAACGGACAAGCGAAGGTGGACCGAAAAGCAAAACAAAAACGCTTTGCTCAGCCGGCAACAGATACCGCCATAAAGTTTTAGGTAGACGCTCTCCCACTGAGCTACAGGGAGCATCTCCCTGGCGGGAATCGAGTCCGCGACCTTCAACGATGATGGCGTCTTGGCGTTAGATGACCCGGGCACGCCTGTGGTATCAAAACAAGGTTTAATCCAATGTCACATTCTGTCAACATTATGCTACTTACATTGTACCATTTGAGCGACTACCACAAGTGAATCCACGCACAAAACATGGTTAAGTGGAGGATTTCGTGCAGAGGCGGCATCGCTTAGTTTTGGCGGTTCTTGTCACATTTTCCTGCCCAGAGTTCAATCATCGTTTGCTTCCGCTCTTCAGCCTTGAAGTATCTTAGCGTCCGCAAAAAATGACCAAAACCTGACCATCTCCCTCGCGAGCGCGTCCTCCTTCTCCACCGCGCGCGTCTCCGGCGCTCCAAACACGTACGGCACCTCGAACGAGTTGCCAACGCCCATCCCCGCCATGCTTGGTGGCATGTACGTCGGGAAGTGGTTGAAGCGTACCGGAACACGAGCGGACGGTCGCCTTCGGTGGGGTCGCTCGCAAGAGAGCGACGCGCGTAGGCGTCTGCGAGATGCTGGGATGGGTACTGGATCGACCAGTCGCCGATCATGTCCGCCACCGCGAGGAACGTGGCTGTGCCGGCGTCGAGCGCGGTTTAGTTTGCGAGCGGGAACAGGGTGTAAAGGCTGTCGACCGCGGTGGCGGCGAGGCGGGGGAAGCTGGCGGCGAGGAGGCTGGCGTACTCGGCGGTGGTCATGTTTGTGGAGAAGTAGGTGCCCTTCGTCGGTGTTGGTGCCGAGGAGGAGGGGCACGTGGAGGAAGGCGCTGGTGAGGAGGCGCTGCTGCGGGGGGATGTAGTCGCCGTCGACGTACGCGCGGAATTAGCCGAATGTGGTGGAGCTGGTGCATTCGATTGTGTTCTGCGCGGTGCGGAGAGCGTTGGCGGATAGACCACGGAGGCATGTTATGTCCTTGCAGCAGGTTGCGGACAACCGCTGGCTGCGACGGTCCCGTAGACAGCAGTCCAGTTCAACATGAAGCCAAAGCTTGCGCCTGCCGACTCGAAAACGGCGGCGTCAAAGAGAGGTGGGGTCAAAGGGTTCGTGGCGAAAGACGCCGTCAGATGGTTGGCTATGGAACAACCGCCGGCTGACTCTCCGAATGCGGTCACTTTGCGGGGTCCCCGCCGAACGCCCCGATGTTTTCTCGCACCCATCTCAAGTCGGCCACCCGGTCTTTGGGTCCCGCATTGGAACCACCGGCGGCTTGTATTTCGGGAGAGGCCCGGAATCCGAGCACGCCAACGCGGCGCCCAACTTCCCCCGCACAGCGTAGCACGATGACGTCGCGAAAGTAGACGTGGACAGGACAACATGTGCAGTAGATCCGTGCAAGTCGAGGCGCCGCTGTTCTCGACTTGTCGGGAGGGAGGCTGCGTGCGGAGTGATCTCGCTGGATCCCTCATAACCGGAAAACGCGTTTGTGACCTTGAGTGCTGGCTGCTTGTATGCGTCAGCAGCCGCGCTGCCCAGGCGGGCGAGAGTGATCGGGAGCCACCCCAACCAAAAACGGACGACGATCCGCCTGGGTGGCCAAACGCGACAAAAAGCCGTCGTGCCAAGAAAAAATGAGAGCGTGAACGAAGTATCCGAGTGTAAAATAACTTGAAAAATGAAAAAAAAAGAAGAAAAAAAAAAGAAAAATAGAAAAAAATAAAGAAGAAAACAAGCAAGAACGAACGGAATCTCTTCACGCCAAGCCTGCGCCACCTGCAGAACCAAAAAACCACAAAGCACAACAACATGAGGGCCCTCAACGACGCAGAGCTGTCCACCGTGAACGCCGTCTCGCGCGGCGTCGGCGAGCAGGCAAGTGGCACCCCCCTGCTAGTTCACCTGCATTGAACCCGGCTGCTGACCGTTGCCCCCTGCCTGTGCCCGCGAAACTCGTTGCTTCAAGATCCTGGCCGCGACCGTCGCGAGACTGTACCTGGCGCCAGGAAGGGCGGCGGAATGGAAGTACCAGGACAAGATCGGCGCCGTGGTGCTCGCACGCAATCGCGACGGGATCTACGCGTTCCATATTATTGATCTGAGGGTGCGTACGATGAAGCGTGGCTGTCGTCTCTTTGGGGTCCGTCTTCTGCCCTCGCTCACCAAAGTTCGCAAAACAGGATCGCCGAATTGTTTGGTCGTCCGAGCATGACGCCTCTTTCGATTATTTCCAGGACAAGCCGTTTTTCCACTCGTTCCCCTCCCAAGTGAGTCACTGCAACTTGGTCAGACAAATGCGTTGCTCCCATGCTCATCGTTGTTTCCTACCATAGGCGGATCGCGCAATGGCTGGCTTCTCCTTTGCAGATGAAAGCGATGCCGCTGACTTTGCCGACGCTGTCGCCAGGAAGAAGTCCTTGGCCCAGTCACCTCCTGCGCAAGAGAAGGTGGTTCTGCCACCCAAGCCACCCGTACGAGTACCTCCCCTTCCCAGACCCAACGTCCAACACACTGTATCCGCTTCGGCGTCGGTCTTGGTCGTTTCAAGCGCGGACTCGTCCAAAGTGCCCCCCACGGTCACGGAAGTCTCGGCGACGGACTCCTCGGCGAAGAACAGATCGAAGAGGGAGTCTAAGAAAGAGGGCGGTGGTGGGGGTGGTGGCCTCTTTTCGACAATCAGCAAAACGAAAAAAAGGGAAAAGGCTGTAAGGCCGATTATATCGGCACCCTCTGACTTCAAGTAAGAGTCGCTGATCCTTCGTTTTGTCCTTAACACCCCATCTGCTCTGCAGACATATCAGCCACGTCGGATTCGACCCTGTTCATGGCTTTGAAGGTGCAAACATTCCCTTGGAGTGGAGGGCAATTTTCGAGAAGGCCGGAATCACCGAGGTATGTGTTCACTGTGCATGCACCGCCCCTCGGAGACCCGACACTCTTTGCAGGAACAGCTGAAGAACAAGAAGGCTGCAAAGGCTGTTTCGCTGTTTATGAGAGAGCACGCAGCGATGGTTGAGGCTTCAAAGGATGAGCAGTCGCCAGCGACCCCAGCGAAGCTGACGTCCGGCCCTCCCGAAATCCCTGCCAACTCAAGTGAGTGGTCCAACCCCGATTCTTCTGCCACCTGCAGTTCCTGATTTGGTGCTTTTGCACTATCACAGCGAGACGGCCCCCTCCACCGCCCCCACCTTCGCACAGGCCTGCACCACTGATTCCGCCAAAGCCAAACGTCATAGTTCGCTCGCCAACGGCTCCAGAGGATGCGGCCCCGACTCGAAACGAACCTCTTAATCATGAAGATTCTGGTCCTACTCTGGTACGCCACCAGCCACCCCCCGCCGTCCCTCCTCGCCGCCAGCTCCAACCAGCTCTATTGCAAAGCGAAGCTCCTCCACGCCCGGTTCCTGCAGTGAAGCTGCGTCCTCCGTCGACGTCCCCTTCTGCCCAACCCTCCGTGGCCCCTCCTCCGCCACCTCTGGCTCCTCCAGTACTTTCTCCCAGCTCGAGCAGTATCCCACAGCCACCGCCCCCACCCAACGAGTTGGCATCTCCTCCACTCTCTGAAGCGATCACGCCACCGGCCGCGTCGTCCGTTGACGCGCGCACGGACCTGATGGCGTCGATCCGGAACGCCGGCGTCGGCGTCCTGCGAAAGACGGAGCCCGCCGCTGAAGCGACGAGTCCCAAGATTAGTAAAGCACCTAAGCAGAGCTTGGAGGAGCAACTGAATGAACGCTGGCTCATCATCTTGAAGAGGATTGGCAACGGTGAGAGTCTTATTGTATTGTTAATTTTTTTTTTTTTTTGTTTCTCTTTTTTTTCGTTGCGAGATCTCGTCTTTGACAACTGGGGTGTCACTGTCTTTTTGTTTTCGATTCGGCGAAGCAGAAGACGAGGACGAGTCGCAGGAGAGGGACAGTGAGGAGAGGGACAGTGAATGGAACGCCTGTTGATTTTACATTGTCAAGTTCTGGAGAAGGGAGTTTTGTGCTGTTTCGGACTGAGGGTGTTGGAGCGAATAAAGGAGAGTTATTGAGGCTTGCCACACCACGCCAGAACAATCAGAACGACATATTATTTCGCGCAGGACAGAAGACGGAAGGGGAAAAGAAAAAAAGGGAAAAAAACAGAAAAAAAACAAAGTCAGAAGAACACACAGTGTTTCAAATAAACTGCTGGGACAGCGAAATTCAAGAAAGCAAACTGCGATGATTCTCAAAATCCAAAGTATACGTTCATATCCGCCTGGATCGTGCAAATCCACTCGAAGCTATTCACATTCTATGTCGAATCACCTGTCAGTTTGCCGGCCGGGTGCGCGCCGCGATCCTCGAGTCCAGGACCGGCGAGGAGCTGCAAAAGGCGCTCCTTGCAACGTACGATGCGCCGTCGTATAGGATGGCGGCGCCGTCGCCGGAGCACTATGCGCCTGTCTTGTTTGCGGCGGGCGCGGGTTCGGAGGATAAAGGGACGCTGGTGATTGACGGATGGGAGTCGCTTTCTTCCCTCTTTACAAATGACTCTTACAGGTTTGGTGATGATTATTAAGGACTGCAGTGGTTACATTCTTTCACGTTTGGGTTGGATCTCTTGGTCACTAAGTGCTTCCTGCTACCATTCGGCTGTGTCAAATAAACCTGCGAATTGTCTGAGATCGGAGTTGCAAAACACAAGACAGCAATGAAAGGCGCCGAAGGCTCGTCCGCCGGCTGGTTCCACGCCTCCCGCACCAAAAAGCTCTACGCGCTCATCACCGCCTTCATCGCCATCACATCTGTCTCCTATTTCGTCCTCCTGAGCGATCGTCCGACTCTGAGATCCCCGCTCTCCCTGCACGACGCGATCGGATCTACGAAGAATCCGGCCCCGCACAACGGCGCCTGGTCCTGCAACAGAACGCACCCGAGCGATCTCCATCCCCAGAGGCGCGGATGCAGTCCTCGCGCGTTTTACGAGCTTCACGATGCGGAGCAGGGGTTTTCGAGGGAGCGGTTGTGCGTTCCTGCCGGATCGCGTGAGCTGAAGGAGGGCGATTGGGGTCACGGATCGGATATTCCTTTGTGGAAGAGGAACCTTGGTGAGATTGATTGTTTGCTCGCGCATAGATGTGACAGATCTTTCTGATTCCCACCGCATTGAACAGGCGGCCAGGAATGCGAGGGAACGCAAGAGGTTTACAATAAATTTGGAATGGTGGGTTGCTCAGTTCCTCCTCGCTCTCCTCCTGTAAGTTGACGAACCTTTTCTATTTCGTAGGAGCATCTAGGTTCGCGCATTCTGTAACATCCTTCCTCAATGACTCTGATCTCTCACGCCATCGTGCAGACTTCACCAACCCCCTCCTAGTGGACTCTTGCAGCAACCTCGATCCGGACCCGAGCCAGTTCAAGATACCCAAAATCGTCCACTTTGTCTTTGGCCTCCAACCCAACTTTGGCGACTTCCCGTTCCAGTTTGTCCACTACATGGCCATCAAGATGGCCCACACTTCCATCAAGCCAGACGTCATCATGCTCCACTACAAGTACGAGCCAAAGGGAGAGTGGTGGGAGCGCGCAAAGAAACTGGTCAAGCTCGTCTACGTCGAGTCGGTGCCGACGAAGATCTTTGGCAACCCAGTGGAGAACATTTCGCATCAGGCCGACATTCTCCGGATGCAAGTTGTCCTCAAATACGGTAATTACTTTAGTTCATCCTTTTTGAACGGCGTCGAGTAATTTGAATTTGAAGGCGGCATCTACCTCGACAGCGACATGATGGTCTTCCGCTCGCTCGACCCCCTCCTTCACCACGAGACAGTGCTCGGCAAAGAGGACGAGGCGGGGCTCTGCAACGCCATGATCATGGCCGCCCCGAACGCGACCTTTATGCGCGAGTGGTACAACAGGTACACCACCTTCAACGACCTCGAATGGTCCGAGCATTCGGTGAAACTGCCGCTGAGGCTCGCGTCGACCCCGCGGGACGATATCTGCGTCATGCCGAGGGTGAGCTTCTTCTACCCGAGCTACCACAGGAATCATTGCGAGGTGAGTTATTAAGCTAAAAGAAGGAATCGAAGATGGAATCTGTGAGCTGAAGGCTGCCCTTCTAGTTTGTCCACTTGGCAGATGAATATATTTTCGATAATGGTTATCAGGTAAGTATTTCCTTGTTCCTTATAGCATTAACGGATAATTTCCCTTTTGCTCTCTAAGTACGCCTACCACGCGTCCAACCACGCTTCAGGGATGTGGACGAAGGAGATCACCCCAGAGGTGGTCATGACGAAAAATACGTCCTTTACGAGGCTGCTAAGGCCTTTCCTCGATGAGGATCTCAGAGCGGCCGTTGAAAAGAAGCTGAAGGCGTGATCTTGTTCCCTGCGCATTTTTTTTTTTCTTGATTTAGAGAGAGTGTGCTCCTTTTCGGCACGAAAGTATTTATTGAAAGAACAACTGAAACGAAATCGTTGCATGATGAAAAGAGATTTAGATCCATTGCTTTGTATTAACTCGTTTTTTTTAAAAAACTGAAACGAAAGCGCTGCATGATAGAATGAGATGTAGATCCGCGACTTCTTGCTTTTTCCATTTTATTTTCGTTTAACTCGATTTTTTCGCTCACACCCGTTCATCATTACCCCGAACCACTCTCCCATTGGTGCGCTTCAAGACCTGAAGAAACACATCCTCCAGTGTCGTTTGCTTAACGTCCCTGTGTGCTATCGTTTGGAACAAATTTCGGAGCAGTTTGTATAACACTCACCACTCTGTCACCATTCCTTTGATCTGCAGCTCCTCGACTTTACAAAGCACCTTCTTCAGTGCCCGATGCTGCTTTGCAAACTGATAGCACCGCTCAAAGGCAAACCCTCTCAGCGCAACAAACCCGGGCGGCAAAAGCTTCTCGACCTCTTCTGCCGCCATCTCCGTCGTGAGGCCCGACTCGCACCGGAAGCTGAGAATGAGGCCAATATCGTGGCGGCTTTTGAGGAGCTGGGAGGAGCCAAGGGAGCGTAAGCGGCCGGAGACCATGATGCCGATCCGGTCGCAGCAGGCTTCGGCTTCTTCCATGGAGTGAGTTGTCTTTTTGAAGGATGATTTTATTTAGCGATTTTTGGACGGAGTTTGGAGAGGGACTGACCAGAATCACGGCCTTTCCGGCGCTGGCGCGCTGAATGATGCTCCAGATACTCTTTCGGACCTTCAAGTCCAGTCCCGTCTGGCGGTTGGCAACATCCACAGTCAGAACCGCATCAAAAACGCACGAAGCGTTTTTCTAGGACCACTTACCGTCGGCTCGTCCAAAAAAATCACGCTCGGCGACCCAGTCAACGCAATCGCAATGCTCAATCGCCTCTTCTGCCCCCCAGAAAGCTGGCAGACTAGCTTGTCCGCCATCCTCTCGAGCTCAACCTGCCTCAGCATCTCCTCGACTATCCTCGCCTCCTCTTCCACCGCCAGAATCCTCGACGATTTCGCCCTCACGTAAAAATACAAATGCTCGCGAATCGACAGGTCCTCCCAAAGCAGGTCTTGCTGCGGACAGACGCCGATCCGCTCCTGCCGCGCAAGTCCGGCGTCGCGGCTGACGCCACCGGCCAGGTGGTGCCCTGCGATCACAGCGTCGCCGGAGGAAGCGCGTTGCAGCCCGGTGAGGACTGAAACGAGGGTCGACTTGCCGGCGCCGTTTGGGCCGAGGAGGCCGAGGACTTCGCTTGAGCTGACAGCGAGGTGGACCCCGTCGACCGCGAGCTTGGGACGGGTTGACTCGTCGACGGGCAAGCGGTCGTTGGTGGAGGCTACTTGTGTGCTTTGTAGGCACGAGTTTAACACTCTGACGACGAGGCGTACAAGTCGTGAGACTAAACCAAGCTGCGATGGCTTGGAAGCGCCGTGGATCTTGCGGATCCCGTTCACGATCAGCGGAACGCGGGAGCTCGCATCATCGGGGCCACTCGCAAAGTCGTCAAGCAGAAGCTGCCGCACACGCGAGCGCTCGTGCGTGACCTCTGGGTCTTCCACGTACTTTTCATTCTCCTCGGCCTCGGTCACCCGAGCAGCCACTTCACCGTCACCGTCGAGACGAATCCGCTCTTCAAAGCTGACGCTTGCGCTCGACAGCCTCGCAAGCCGAGCCGCTGGGACTGAAATCGGCCAGTGCCACGGTCGCGGTGGCTCGCCGCTACTGTTTTGCGCTTCGGCGTTGCCGAGATCGCTGCGACCGAGTGGAATTACTGTATCGAGGTAACCAGCCAGGAAAGGGAGGAAAATGGCTTGGACGGCAAGGGCCAAAAGGCAACGTGCTACTTCGTCCGTCGGTGGGAGGCTGGAGAAGGTGCGATAAGGATTCGCGGACGATGTCGAAAAAGCTCGCCTAGAGTTTTTGACAATGAGCGTGTCAATGATAATGCAAGTGTTTCATTGGAAAGCCTTACTGGTTTAAAACCGAAAGCGCTCGATAGAATGCGAACGGCGGCCAGATCAGAAGCGTTGAAGGAATCGAAGAGGCTGCGTCAAACAATTGATCCAGTGATAGACTGACGACAACGCTGCACATCACCAGAAGGAATACAACGACTAGAAAACAGTTAGCTTTTCTGAGCTTTCGACTGCGCGAAATACCAAGTGCAAGCTGGTGTGAATGGAACACTTTGGAAAAGGAGAAGGCCATGCCGATTTGCACGAATGTCCACAGCGCGAAGAGAAGGAGAATCAACGTGATCGAAGTCTATCATCAAGCTCTTCATTAGACGGGGATGGTTGGGAGGCCTGCTCACCTGTGTGAACAACTCCAGCCTTGACAAGACTCCTGAGGCAATAAACATCTGATAATGCTCAGTGCAGTCCATGCATCAATGCTCACTCTACCGTGAAGGAGGTCAGACTTAGGAAAAGGAATGTCGCGAAGTGAGCCAAATTGTACAATCCGAGGTTAACGCCGTTCTATACTCGTTGCGTTATCAGTTTTGAAAGCCAATTGCATAACACTTGCCATTCTCATCATCGTGACAATCTATATCAGTTTCCTTTAGTTCGACGTTTCAAGTTGAGCATGGAATTTTACCTGAGCCTCTCTCTCATGCACCAAAATCAGCACGAACAGCGGCATCAAAAACGACACCCCAAACGGGTACAGCACGCCTCCAAAGTAGCTCCCCAGCGGCGGAACCTTCCCGTCCGCCTCCAGCACCGGAAACGCCCTCATCGACTGCGTGATCGTCGCCGCCCCCAGCCGCCCCGGCCGCGACGCACGCAGCACCCCGTTCGAGATCTTGGACATCGCCGCGAGCCGACGGAAGCCCTTTGGAGCGTACCCGAGCGCGCGCGACGCCTCGTCCAGACGCGCGTCGGACCCAATTTGGAGAGTCAAGCTGAGGGAGAGGGATGAAGGGTCGACGGCGTCGAAGTGGATGGCGCCCGAGGGCATTTGCCGTGTGCTGCGGGCCGTGTCGGCGAGGAGACCGACGATGTCGAGGTAGCGTGGGTTTATGGCGGTGAGGGCGTGCTGGTCGATGGAGGAAAGCTGGTTCACGGTTGTTATGAGCCTGTCTTGGAGTGCTAGATCGAGCTCTTCTGTGGAGGTGCCATTCTTGTGCCCGTGGTCGATGTAAGAAAACAATTATGAGCTCAGAAAACGATTGCGCTCAATAAAATGAACTCACGAGCTGAAAGTAAGGAAGCCACTGATACCCGGACAGAATCGGTCCCTTCATGTCGATTTCGATCAACACTCTCTTCTCCGTCGACTCCAAAATGCCACGCTTCTGATTCGGAAACACCGGATCGAACCCATAAATCGGAAAGTCCGTCTCCCCGATCGGCAACGCCGTGCTTTCGATCGCGACCACTGGCGACTCTTGATCCTGGTTCAGCACCCACGACCGATTCACCGAGTCCGCCATCCCGACCAGGTACCACTCCCTCGTCTGCTTCGCGACTAGCACCGCAGTCAGCGTCTCGATCGCCGGCAGGTTCAGCCACCCGGCGTCCGGCTGCGGCAGGAACGTCGTGTCCGCTGTGAACAGCGGGTCCCGCGTCGACACGTGCGGGTCCATCACGTATGGCGGCTTCCCGACCGCGTGCCGCCGGCCGAAGGTGTGCACGCAGAACGCGTGCGGGAAGACTGTGTAGGCTTGGTTGAGGTCGAGCACGGAGCCGCTGCTGCCGAAGAGGGTTGTTGCGAGTTTGAGAAAATTGACGTGCGTGACGGGGAGCGTTGCGCCCGGGACTGTGGAGGGGTCGGTGACGGGGAGCGCTGGGTTGGTGGTGCTGAGGATGGGGAAATTGTTGTCGTCAAGTGCGGTTTCGTTCGAGCAGTAAAGGACGTCTGTGCAGGTTCGAATTTAGACGACTGAAAAATTGGAAATTGATTTCGTACTCTGGATCTTGAGGCCTTTGAGTAACGCCGATTGTATGAAAAGACCCAGCCCCATGGAGATTACCACCATCATGACGGGACACACGCTTGGCTATGTAAGCGATCAATCGAATGAGGAAGATCTGCCCCTTACCTTACACAGCAGATGCTGCTGACCCAATGTCTCTGGAGAACAAAACACATCGTCATCGTCACCGAAACAGGGATCGATCATCCTACCTTATGATAAGCAACTGTTTTGAAGGCCTTTCGCAATGGAACTGTAAGTCTTGGCCAATGCCGATTCGTTCCATCTAGGCTTACCAGAGCGCGGCATTGCGCCCGGAGACGGTGAGGCTGGGTATAGCACGACATGCTGGAGCGGGATCGCAACTCCTAGATCCCCTGACAAACTTTTTTCATTTACTGCCGACATAAAGGAGTACATTTGGAATGGTGTTTCTCGTTCCACCAATGTGTGAAAGCGCACCCTCGGCTTGGGGGTTATGTGCGAAGGAGCAGTTACTTGTTGTCATCATAGCGGGCTTTGAGAACGAATAACAAACAACATTTGGCAGATATCTTTTGTAATTTGCAATTGTGCCACTGCAGATCTCAAAACTAATTCTTCTTGTTAAGAACAACAACACAGCCTCCTTGTACCACATGATCATCCACCTTTTCTGCGCTCTTTCTTGCATCTTCTCCGCCCCACTAATCAGCCCCTTATTCCATTGCCAACTTTTACGTGCTTGATCTCGTCGGGCGACACGGGCTTCTTTTTGAATGGGTTCCACGACTTTCCGCCGGACGCCGTCGACTTAGAAGCCGCGAGCCGGCTCGCCAATCCAGGTGCGTCAGCGTGCCTCCGTCCCTTGTGTGAGAACTGTCGGCCTGAGCGCCCAGGTCTTGCACCGTCCACTCGTCGCTGGTGAGGGCAAAGTCGATCGCGCGATGAAAGATGAATTGGTGGGAGCGGAATTTCGCTCTTGCTGCAGTCGGTCTGTGCGATTGAAAGTCAGCCAACTACTGCTATGGAGGCCCTTGTGCCAACCGAAGGAATAAATGAATGTCCCTACCAGCTTGTGTGCTTTTTGGCCGCCGCAAACCGTATAGCAGCTTTGCGGATCCTCCTCATAGTGGTTGATGACTTTGTTTTCCTTGCTTTTGTCCTGCTCGAAACCGTCCTTGCACCTCTTCTGGGTTGCCTGTTGAGCATTTTTCCTGTTACGGTGGTGCTCCTACATAAAAATGTAAGTGAATTATGTAAACACAGAAGGGGCTTCACAGCACGAAGACCCTGAAGTGCGGAGGCGAAAAGCAGACGCCAAAAGCTTGCTGAACTGTTTCAAGCCCTGTGAACGCGAACCGTTGGAGCATGACGTTGCGATCGGACGTGCGCCGCCACCGCCACCCACCAGAAAACGTCGTCTTGTTGTTTTCAACCCCCAGTCAGCCAGTCAGTCAGGCAGTCAGTCAGTCGGCCAGTCCGCCAGTCACGCATGCAGTCAATACGCCGCCCTTCTCTCCCTCTCTCTTCTCACCCGCCCCCGTGCCCGTTTCCTCCAAACACACACATATCCTTCTGTTTCTGTTTGGGGGGTCTGCTTAAAAAGAAATGACGTCACGCCAATGGGTTTTCCTCCCGCTTTTGGGGGCTCGTTCGTCAAAGTTTCACGTGAAAAATGACCGGAGAGGTTACTTGCATCGATAACGGCGTCTTTGCTTGTTCAAAGGTTCAACTTCCGTCCCATCAATACTGCCCGTTCTTTTTGTTATGAACAACAGCACACCCGCCCTGCTTGATATGCTCATCCACCTTTTTCTGTGCCCGCTGTTGCATCGCCTCCGCCCCACTGAACCACCCCCTGACCCCACTCCCAACTTTGACGTGCTTGATCTCGTCGGGCGAGGTCGGCTTCTTCTTGAACGGGTTCCAGGACTTTGACGGAGACTTGCTCCCAACCGCTGCTGCCGCCGCCGCCGCCGGTGCCTGCGCTGCGGCGGACTCGGGAACCTTCTCGGCATTTGCCGAACCACTGGACAGCTTTGAGGGAGATGAGTTAGTGCGGGAGAGCGGCTTCTTTTGGTAGGGTGTGAGGGGGTTCTTTGACGAGAGTGGGTTGTTTTTGATTGCGTCCTGGACGAGAGAGTCCACGTCGGTGGCAGAGTCGGCGACAAAGTCGTCCACAGCACCGTCTTCGTCCAGGTCGCTCTCGGCCCACTCTTCCTCTTCGAATAGAGAGTCAATCGCCCTGCGAAGTGAAGAGACGGTGTCGGGCCTGAACTTCTTCTTCTTGCTGCAATCAGTCTGCGCGTGTTCGTCATATTGAAAGGTTTCAGCCAAACACGATCGGGGAAGCAAAAAACGAAGCGCCAAATACCAATGTGTGGGTCCTTGTTCCACCGCAGACCGAGTAGCAGCTTTGGGATGGATCCTCCGCAAAATGGTTGACTCGCTTCGATTCCTTGTCCTTGTCCTCTTCGAATTTTTTCTTGTAGTTTTCCTGAGTCGCCTTTTGGGCCACCTTTCGTTGTCGATGGTGACCCTTCACAATAGGTAAGACAGGGTGGGTCAAACGTGCACAACAAACGCACGGTGGTGCTCACCTCCACAAATGCCTTTCCTGCTCCAACAGCTGAAATCCCAGCTGCAGTTCCAAAGATGGTGGCCGAGATGGGATCCACACGGCGGAAGAGGCCCGACACGAAGCTGCGAGCAGCAGAGACAGATGTGGCTGACGATTGCCGGGGAGCGAGGAGGAGCGAGGCGGGTGACGAAGAATCCTCATTAGCGCCACGGATCGGTGCCGCTGTTGCCGAGCCGGCCAGAGTGACGGCGGCTAATAGCGCTAGAGAGAAGCGAAGGACAAGCATTATTCTTGCGTGCTTTTCGACGTGTGGCAATAAGCAGAGTGAAAGGGGGTGGAATTTATAGGGTTTCCCAGCCGGGGCACATCGCACAATGGGCGCAGCGCGGCTGCGGGGCGGATGCAGTGGAAGTTGCTGAGAAGATCAGGACAGTTTGCTTGGACGGGCACTCCCCATTTTTCGTTCCACCGGCGCCCCCGCTGGGCTTCCGTCGGGTATCACTGCGGGCTCAGCCGCAAACACGGGCAGACAAGCAGGCGTTGGCGGCGCATCAATATTAGGATAAATATTTTGGCAAGCGCAATGGGCCGACAGAATGGCGCGCACTGCGAGCAATATCGGTATCGCACGGGAAAATTGCGTCATTTGCAGGAAAATCCCGGAAAAACCAATCGCAAACCTAATTTCTGTTTTACACAATGCGAAGGGAGTTTAGCAGTGCCGGGAAAAAGGAAAACGTTTCACTCAGTCCGCCCTATTGCCGCTTGCCGGCTTGCGTGATTGAACAGCTCGTCCAAATCTCCACCGTCGCCGTCAAGTTTCTCCCTCTCCTTTTCTGTGGGGGGGCTCTTTTGAACACCAGAAGTATTAGCGAGCCCGAAAAAACTCAAAATCGCACACGAAGAGCAACAGGGCTGACGGAGCTTTCCAAAATGGTAAATCAACTGCTGAGCCTATCAGTTGCAGGGTACTTCATCAACATACCTGGGGTCTTCAGGAGCAGGTGCATGAGGCATCAAGCGGGAAGACTTGACTGGATAAAACCAAGTGGGGAGAATGTTTGTCGCGAAACAGAAATGATGTTATTTTCACTGTTCATTATTGGACTCCGATTCTAAGATGAGCGACGAACAAAACAAGAGCCAAAATGCTGATCATTGCAAGTCAGTCGAGATCTAAATTGGGCTGGAAACCGACAATCGCGTGGAACTTGAGGAGGGCCTGGCTGCGAACGAAATCGCTGTTCTTTTGGTTTGGTTTTCCGTCAAGCAACAAAACTTCCGGCTCACGGATGTCTGCTCCTCCGAGCCCGGCGATCCGAGATCCGTGCAAAGGCTGGCTGCAGCCCCCTCGCCCACTGTCCAACTGGGACGCTGCAAGTAACACTTTACTATACAGAAAAAGAGGGGACTGCATAAAGCTGTGACAAAATGCTTACAAACAAAGACAAAATAAAAGTTGAATACATAAATTGAGAAGTCTTAAGCTCCTTGGATTGTTTGTTTGGCAACGACTAACGACTGAGCACCACCAAGTACCACTCACTGGCAGCACGACAAGCACAACTAGTCCAACTACTCGTTCGCAGGGCTCGAGTGACGCGACTTCTGTGCTTCTGCAGCAGCTAACACCCCTCCATTTGCCTGTAAGCACGCAGAACGCGCTACTCCTACTACCAATGACCTTTATGCGACCGCGCCGTCCGAACCCCACTGGCACCAGCGGCGGCGGCGGTATCGTCATCGCCGCAGCTGCCGCAGCCTTCTTCGTCACCCGCCGGGCCCACGCGTTCACGAGCTGGCGAAGCGACGGCGCCCGGTGCGCGCTTTTCGTCGGAGGTGGCTTCCGCGGCAATACCCTTGTCCTCCCCCTCCCCGCCGTCCTGCTACGCGGCCTCTCCCACAGCGGCCGTGCAAGAAGCCTCTTGTCCGCCTCCTCCGCCTCCGCGACCTTCAGCCCTCGCCCTCCGTCGTCGTCGTCCTCGCCAATCCGCACTTTTCTACGCAATCAGACCGATTTGGGCTCAGTGCTGCCTACGCAATTGCCGCCGCCGCCGCTCGTTTTTCAGCAGTCCAACACGCGGCGTACGGCCGTCGGAAGTGGGCGCGTTAATCCTGTGGGCCTCTCCGGAATGACAGCGGCTCCGTTCAACATCGCTGCTGCTTTTTGGCCACTTGCTCGGCTAAAAGCGGCTTCGACAACCGCGGCACTGTCCTCCGGAGCCATCGACGTGAGAGGCGGCCGCCTACACTCCGCTTCGTACTCGACGAGAGTCGCACCCCCACCGTCGCCGCCGCCGCCGCCTCGGAATTCTCCCTCGCTCAAGCGAGGCCACTCGATTTTTCGTCGCGCCTTTCGGTTTCTGGGATTTTCCCTTATCTTCGTTGTCGCCGCCGCGCTCACTGCCGCTGTCGTCGTCATTATCTACCTGACACCGACCGCGATGCCGCCGCACGAAATGGTCGGCCACGCCCTCAACGTGCTGTTGCGATCTGCTCTGACTATGATTGCCGCCACCGCCATCGCCCTCGAGTACAGCATTTTGTTTTCACAGTGGTCAGAGTATAGCAGCGACGAGTACAAGGCCGCCCGAAACGTTGTGCACAAAAGGGCCGCAGAGTGGCTGCTGTGGTTGGCGCGGATCCAGAAGGGCATCTACATCAAGGTTTGTCATTCCTCAGCGGGCGGCCATTTTTAACACAAAGACCATAGTATATGCAGCACATTGCTTCGATGACTTACGTCGCTCCGGAACCGTACACGTCGACGCTCAGCGTTCTGCAGGTGAGCAGATGGCCGTCTGTGTGTCACTGCACTTGCTGGGACACTTCTGCAGCTCACTTGCCGATTCGTCAAGGACAAAGCGCCCTTCCGTCCGTTCTCCGTTGTGACCAAGGTCGTAACCGACGAGCTGGGCATTGCATCCGTCAGCGAGCGGTTCTCCGACTTTGAGGAAACCCCAATCGCTGCAGCCTCCCTTGCTCAGGTTCATCGAGGTAGGTAGTCGTCTGCTTTCGATCGAACCACCCGAACTCAACAATGCGCCTGCTTAGCAACAACAACCGACGGCCAGCTCGTGGCTGTTAAAGTCCAGTACCCAGACGTCGCCCGCCTCCTGGTCCTTGACACAGCCACCATGCAGCTGCTCTCCGACATCGCGGGCTACCTGTTCCCAGACTTTTCCTTCTCGTGGGTCGTGACCGAGTTCCGCCAGACGCTGCTCGCAGAGCTGGATTTTACGAGGGAGGGCCGCAACTGCGACGCGTCCAACGCTCGGTTTGCGCATCGCAGGAACAGCGTGCGCTGCCCCGGCGTCCGCTGGGACTTGACGAGCGAGCGCGTTCTGACGATGGAGTTTGTCGACGGAGTCAAGGTCAACCACGTCGAGGGGTTGAAAGCGCTGGGCGTCAACCCCAGGGACGTCGGAACGCTTGTTTGCGATGCGTTTGCTGAGATGATATTTTGCCACGGCGTCGTGTGAGCCGGCTTCCATTCTTATCTTTCTAGATGGAAAGAAGCGTGAATTAACTTCACAACCCCCCAAACATTTAACAGGCATTGCGACCCTCACGCTGGCAACATGCTGGTAGTCAAGTCTCCTGCAGATCCAACAAAACCACAGCTGGTACTGCTGGATCACGGCATGTATCGGTCCCTGGACAACAAGTTCCGTGTGCTCTACTGCAAGCTATGGAAAGCCATGGTCATGAACGACTCGCAGCTTCTTTCGGAGGTGTCCACGGAGCTCGGCGCGGGAGGACAGGAAAGGTTGGTTTGACTGCATTTTTTGTCCTTGATTTTCTTTTCGTATCTCGTTTTTGGTGCACATCGCGACAATCAAAACTCACCCCACACCACCGACAACCACCACGTCTCAGCCTGTTTCCCGTCATGTTCACGGGTCGCACAATGGACTCGTCCACCCGGCTCGGCGCCGAGATGACCCACGCCGAGCGCGCACGGCTGCACGCGTCCATGCGCTCTTTCAGCGCCAACGACTTCGTGTCGTTTCTCGAGTCCCTGCCGCGCGACATGCTCTTTGCCGTGCGGATCGGCAACCTGGTCCAGGGGATCCACCGGGAGCTCGGCGGCGCGAACGTTGAGCGATTCTGGCTGAACGCGGCGTATGCGGTCAAGGGCACGTGGTGCGTGGGGACGGACGAAAGGGAGCGAACGGTCGCCGAGGCGGTTCGGGCAGCGCATTTAAGCGAGCTGGGAGGAAACGATGATGGTGGGAGGATTGGCAGGCAGCAGATGAGCGCGCGGTGGAGCGCGCGCGGGCTGACCGTGAGGACCCCGCTTTCTCTGATGGATGGGCTTCACGGCTGGGCAGCGCAGATCGGCTTCTTGCGGGACATGGCGTGGCTTGGCGTCAAGCGATGGGCACTGGACCGGATGATAGAGGTCTTTTTCGTGGTCATTACCGTACGGGACTGGGTGTACGCGGACGCAGCCGCCGCCGCAGTCGACGAAGACGAGCGGGGGCCGTTCGGGCCACTACCGACCTACTCCGTTTGAACGAGCGGGCACAATATCTCATTACTTGATTCTTTTTCCATTTCGACCGACCTCATGATGTGCGGATGATGTCACGTTCACTCTTTTTATTAGACCGCCGAAGCGTGAAGGTCCACAAAGAGACTGGAGTGTGATGAGATCCAACGTTCATGATAATTTAAGGCTTCTAAGGACAGTTTGCCAGCAGCAATTGTCACGGTGGCTTAAACGTCGAAGGACCCAAACAAATAAAAGGAAACCCGCTGTTTCTCAAAGGTTCTTTGAACGGTCCAAGTTACTGGCTCACCGCCAACGAAAGGCGAGGCAGAGACTTGAACCTCCAAAAGAAGCTTCTTTCTTGCTGGAGGTTCCGGGAAGTTCCACCCTGGGTCCAGTCAGCCGGGTCACCTGCAGGCAAACCGAATGTTCGCATCTGAGAGGTACCCACGGATACGAGTAAAGCAATTTGCTGGTCAACAAAGGGGGAAATGCACAAGAAGCTCTGTAAGCTGAGAAATCCTCTGATAACTCCAAGTTAACCGTCCACACAACCGACCGATCGGTAGGGTCAGACTCAGACTTCAGAGGAATCATCCAGTCACACACGAGCGTGTCAAAGTAGTAGCAGAAAGTAGGAGCGGGACGAGTCCAGGTTCTCCGTAAGAGGTCCAAGTTACTGGCTCAAAGCTCTGTAATTCGGCAATGAGGCAGAAACCCGGGTCCCGAAGAACGTGGACTTGTTTAAAATCAACGTGAGTTGGAAATCGGAATATCGGGAGCTGCGCGCCGAGGCGAATCAAGTAGGTGAGTGCCGAGTGGCGGCAACGGTGACGTCCCCGTCCGCTTTAGAAGCTAAATGCTAAGTGCTTCAGACGCAAACTGAGGATTCGAGAGATCGGCAGTTAGGTGAAACGAAAGCACGATTCGTTTGCACTCTCATCGCCAGTTCACCAAAAAAATCCAAGTTAACTGTTCAGGCGGGACAGTCAACCCGAAGAGTGAAACTCAGATTCTTGGCGACCCGGAGTGGGAGGTGAACGGAAAGGCGACGCCGAAACGGAGAGGTGGGCTGGGGGCGTTGGGAATGAAGTGGCACAGGCATCAGGCAAGGTTCTCATTAAAGTCCAAGTTACTCGCCAAGCAGAACGAGCCAGTGTCGGGGAGAAACTCGGATCAAGAAGAACCATGCGCTTTGGCGATGGACGGGTGGTTGGAGAAGCGGGTTGTTGGATTGGATTATATTTGTGAAGTGATTGTGGGAAGGGATGGTGTGCGTCGATTCATGAAGGTAGAGGAGGAATGGCTGCGATCGTTCCTCGTGCTCGTGTCGAGTGAAGGTGAGGAGATGGGGCGGGGAAGGATGCAGCCGATGAGACTGGAGGGGAGCACCTTCGATCTTATATACCAGAGAGTGGCTTGGTCCGCCACATCAACCAAGCAGAACTTGGCAGGCGAGCGCGCCACCCTCGCGCGACGCATCTCCGCTCGGTCCACAGCCGCCAAGCGCGACAAGAGAACAGCAAGCTGTTCGCTTGCCGTAATGAGCGCACACTCGAACCAAGCCACGAACCCACATGCAAAGCACGAGCCTCCACGATTTTTTTTGTTTTTGTGATTGCACCAGGTTTCAATGCTTCATGTTGAAACGACGGATAAGGATGATGCAATGAGAGCAAGGAGCAAGTATATTTTTTGTCTGAAGGTGTAATTACTTGCGGAATGCCACACAACCCAAAAAGAACAGTCTTTCTTCCAGAAAACTTCTCGGCATGTTGGGATTTGCTCGAGGCGATCCAACAACCTTCATTCCCTCAGGTGACAGGTATCATTCGGAGTGCTTAGCAGACCTTGCTTCACTCTCCCATACTATCTGTAAAATAGCAGAACTAGTCGACGAACTTGCTGTGTATTTTTGAAAATGCAGGTTGAAGTGACTGTAGCAAGCGATAAAGATATCCCCCCAAAACAAAACAGAAGATGAGAAAAAGTGGCTGAAACAAAGCCACTCAACGGGCAAGCAAATGAGAGGTGCCAAAAAATGGGTTGGCTTGACGAGTGCGCGTGTTTGAAGCACTACTACAAGTGAATGTGTTGGGGGTTGAAACTCACCCCCTCACGGTTAAAAGGTTTCACGCAAGGGCGTTCAAGTTCTGGTCCTTGACCAGAGCCGCGTACACGCCGTTCAACGCCAGCAGCTCAAAGTGCGTGCCCAGCTCCGCGACGCGCCCGTTCTTGATCACCGCAATCTGATCCGCGTTCTGGATCGTCGACAGCCTGTGCGCGATCGTGATCGTCGTCCTCCCCCCGGCCTCGATCGCCGCGTCGATCGCCTGCTGCACCAGCTTCTCCGACTCCGAGTCCAGCGCCGACGTTGCCTCGTCGAGCAGCAAGATCCGCGGGTTCCGGATGAGCGCCCGCGCGATCGCCACGCGCTGCTTCTGCCCGCCCGACAGCTGCCCGCCCTTGTCTCCGACCCGCGTGTCGTACCCGGCGGGGAGGCCGGCGACAAAGTCCGCGATGTTGGCCATCCTCGCGACCTCGGCGAGCTCGGCGTCGGTGACGTCGGTGCGGTCGGACCCCGCGAGGATGTTTTCGCGGATCGTCATGTCGAAGAGGGTCGGCTCCTGGCTGACCAGCGCCATGTTGGCGCGCAGCCCGCGCTTCATGTCCATGGATTTCACTTCGGTGCCGTCGATCGTCACGCTGCCGGCCGAGTTGTCGTAGAACCGCTCCAGCATGCCGATCGTCGTCGACTTACCGGAACCGGAGGGCCCGACGAGCGCGATCGTTTGGTTCTTCTTGCCAGAGAGGTTCAGGTGGCCGTTGAAGATGGGCTGGTCGGGCCGCGCAGGGTACGTGAACGCGACGTTCTTGAACTCAAAGTTGCCCTCCATGTTGGTCGGCACGACGCCCGGCTGGTCCGGGTCGATCTGGGTCTGTCGGTCGATCAGCTCGAGCGTCTTGATCGCCGAGATCTTTGCCTTGCTGAACGTCGACAGGAACGTCGACGACCGCCCGATCCCCTGCGACATGATCATGACCCCCATGATGACCGTAAACACGTTGCTAAACTCCGAGTTGCAAATGTTGGCCAGCTCCAGCCCGGCCCAGAACCCGAGCGCGTTGAGCCACTGCGTGATCGCCTGGTTCACGCCGTTGCCGAGCGACGACGTGTACGCCTTGTTGAGGGCCAGCTGGTGCGGCCGCTCGTTCTCGGCCCAGAACCGGTCTTCAAAGTACGCCTGCCGGTTCAGCGCCGCCACAGTGCGGATCTCCTTGATCGCCTCCGCGGCGACCTCTCCGGACTCGGCGTAGGCCTTTTTGGTCGCGTCTTCAAAGCCCTTTCGCACCCGCGCCTCGTAGTACGTGGAGATGACCAGGAAGGGGACGCCGATGAGGCAGATCAGGGTCAGCGCCCAGCCGTAGTAGAACGCGATGACCAGACCCGCAATGGCGGTGGAGACGAGCTGGGCGACGTCGCCCCAGACTTTGGTGACCATGTCCCCGACGCTGGACGCCTCCGTGGCGAGCGCCGTGGTCAGGGCGCCGAGGCTGTTGCCCTCCTGGTCAAAGAAGCCGCCCTCCTGCCGCATGATCGAGGCGAACGCCATGTTGCGCAGACGCCGGGTCATGGCGGCGCCGGCCGTCTCGAACGAGAGGATTTGCGTGCCAAGGCCGAACAGGACGCCGATGGCGAGAATCACAAAGGAAAATGCGTAGAGGTTGGTTCCCTGGAAGGCGGGCGGCAGCGAGCCTGCGATCTGGTCTGCGTAGAGGCCGACCAGAGCGCGAGTCAAGACGTAGGCCATGATGGGGCTGACCGCGCCGGCGATGCCGGCACCGAGCAGCCCGTATCCCAGCAAGTGCCACTCCGGCCGCATGATCTTGAGGACGCGCATCATCGGCGCCTTCTGGCTCCGGTTCGTCTGCTTGTCCTTTAACTCGTTGGCTTTGGACCGCGCGAGAACCCGCGTCCGCATCTCCTCTTTGTTCTCCGTCCAAAGGCTCTTGCCGTGGTCCTTGCCGGTGCCGCTGCCGATGTTGTCGACGTTGACGACCATAAAATCCGTCTTGGCCGTCTCGATCTCCTTCGCCTCGGCCGCCAGCTCCTTTTGCAGCTCCGCGTCCGAAATGTGCCCGTACTCCTCAATGTTCTCCGCGCTAGCGCCCTCGCCGCTGGTGAGCTTTGCGTCGTTGGCGCTCTTGAGCTTCTGCTTCTCGACCAGTTCGAAGTACACCCCGCCGCGCGCGATCAGCTCGTCGTGCTTGCCCGTCTCGACGATGCGCCCCTCGTTCATAACGATGATCAGGTCCGCGTTGCGGATCGTGGACAGCCGGTGCGCGATGACCACGGTCGTGCGGTCCGCGGCGGCGACGTCCAGCGCGCGCTGCACGATGCGCTCCGACTGCGTGTCGAGCGCCGACGTCGCTTCGTCGAGGAGCAGCACTTTCGGGTTGCGGATAAGCGCACGTGCGATCGCGATGCGCTGCTTCTGCCCGCCGGACATCATCCCGCCGTGCTCGCCCACCATCGTGTCGTACCCGTGCGGCAGGCTAGTGATGAACGTGTGGCAGTTGGCCATCTTGCACGCCGCGACCAGGTCGTCCTCCGACACTTCGCTCGTGGCTCCAAGGAGGATGTTTTGCTTGATCGTCAGGTTGAAGAGCACAGGCTCCTGCGAGACGACGCCGATCTGCGCACGCAGCCACTTGATATTGTAGTCCTTGATGTTGCGGCCGTCGAAGAGCACCTCGCCGCCGATCGCGTCGTAGAACCGCTGGATCAGCCCGACGCAAGTCGACTTGCCCGACCCGGAAGACCCCACGAACGCCACCGTCTGCCCCGGCTTGATCTTGAGGCTAAAGTCGTGGAGGATGGGGATGTCCGGGCGGGATGGGTAGTGGAATTTTACGTGCTTGAACTCAATCGTGCCCACGACTTCGTTGGCCTTGATGCCGTCATCGGAGCGCGGGTCGATGGTTGGCACGCGGTCGATGGTGTTGTAAATGTTGATTGCCGCGCCGCGGGCGGACGCGACGGCCGAAAGGTTGCTTGGGATGGCGATGACGGCGAACGTGCCCATCATCATTGAGAAGAAGACCACGAGGACGTCCGAGACCTGGAAACCGTTGTTGACGACGAGGACCGAACCGTACTAGAACGCGAGCGCGTTGGTCAGGTACACCGTGCACAGGAACAGCGCAAAGCCGACGCCGATCGCAAAGCCCTTGGCGACGTCGGCCTTTTCGGCGGCTTCGAGCCGCTCGTCGTACTTTTTCTGGAATCGCGACTGCAGGTTGAAAGCGTAGACGGTGCGGATGCCGGCGATGACTTGCTCGGCAACGGCACCGGCCATGGCGTAGGCGTCTAACAGTTGAAAGGGAGCTTAGTGTCGGGCTTCTTGGAAACAACAGCGAACGATAAGCCCCGTTTTCTTTACATACCTTGACCCTGACGCACACGGGCCACGATGGTCTTGAGCATGATCATCCCGACGGCCGCCATGACCGGGAACGCCGCCAGCACTACGATGGCAAGGTGCCATCCCTTTGCAAACGCAATCACGATGCCCGAAACAAACTGAGCGCTCGACATGATAACGGCGCCAAACTTTTCCGAAATGCCCTCCTGGATAAGCTGTGTGTCCTGCGCGAGCCGCGTTGTGAGCGACCCTTCCTCGGCCTTGTCGAACCAGCCCATGTCCTGGCGCAAGATGGCCTGCAGGTACAGCTCGCGGATCTTGCGCGTCTGGTTCTCGCCCGTCAGCACCCACAGGCACTGCGAAAAGTAACCGGCGACCAGCATCGCGAGGCCAAAGTAGAAAAAGTCCCAGATGATCGGGTTGAACTGCGGCCAATCGATCAGGCCGTGCAGCGTGTGGCCGTCCGGGCAGTAGCCGATGGTGACGTTGTAGTCTGGGAGGTACTGCGAGGTTTGGTTGGCGGGAAGGGTGTAGCCGGAGGCGATGATGTTTGGGACGGCGTACAGCCCGGTCGCGGAGTTGAGCATGCTGCCAAGGACGAGGACGGAGGCGGGCACCAGGACGCCCATGCTTGCGCTGAGAATTGTTGCAATGCTGGATACAGGGAAGGACGACCAGTGGAGGAAGAAAAGTCATCGACTCGTCCAGCGTAGCAGAGGAGGGACGGAACGCTGTCGAAGCGAGAACTTACACGATCAAGAAACGATCCAACGGCGTGGCAAACCGGAACAGCTCAAAGAGCCCGACGGCGTTCTTCGCGTTCGGCTTCTTCTCCTTGTCCTCACCGGCACCGGCGGACACGACCTCGACGACGGCCGCCTTCTTTCCCCCAGATTGGCTGCTGCCGGAGACGCTCGCGTCGCCCAGGTCGACAGCGCTCGCGGCGGTGATGGAAGCGACGGTTTGGTTGTCCTCGTCGTCGACGGGTGGCGGGGACAGGGTCTGCGGCCACTGTCCGGATTTTGCTGGCGGCATGACGATTGTGTGTTTTTTTCGCGTGTGACGATCGGTTGAGTCTTTTTGGTGAGATCGGATGAGGAGATCTGAGAGCGGTGTTTCAGAGATGGTGGGTTGTGGTGGTGGTGATGGTGACGGGGCGGGGCGAGAAGGGTATGAGCCGGCGGGGGGACTCGAATGCGTATGCGGTCGTTCGCTGAAAGAGAGAGCTGATCTCGATTAACAGAGTGAAGGCAACGAGGGGCGGTTTTTAAGCTTTCAAAGCAGAGAGACAAACAAGCGGAGCCTGCAACGTCCGCCTCCGTGTCCGCGTCGCTCGCAAGTCCCAAGTCCGTCTGTTGGCTGTCCAGTCGACCTCATTGCACGGTCTTGGCCTTGGAGGGATCATTGAAAAAGGGGCAAGAAAAAGAAAAAGAAAAGAAAAAGAAAAAGAAAAAGAAAAAGAAAAAGAAAAAGAAAAAGAAAAAGAAAAAGAAAAAGAAAAAGAAAAAAACAAAAATAGAAGTGCCACACCGAGCCGCCTTCTTTGTGCGGACATCACCCCGCCTAATCTGCGACAGGTTTGCGGGGAATCTATCTACTCGTCATTCAGTGCAAAAGTTATTGTTTACGGGCGCGTTCAAACGGAGCGCCCTCGGAGCTCCGGAGTCAGCCCACTTCCACTATTCATTCATTCTCTGCCCGCTCGTTATTTGGTGCTTACGACCACAAACAATTAGTGTGTTGTTGGACAAGTGCGGGGACGAGGGACAGGAATCAACGAAAAAGGAAAAAAAAAAAAAAAGAAATGAAAAACGTGAAAAAGAAATTCAACTCAGATAAATAAAAACGGACGGTCTCATAGTAGTTAATTACTATTTGTGGCGGACGGAAGGAATCGCAAGGGCGGTTGAGGCTTTCGCTGCTCTTTTTTTTTCGGACAGGCTGCTGCCCAGCAACGGAGGTTGAGAAACACTTCCGCCCGAAGCCTGTTTGCAGGTCTTCGAACAAACACGCATTTCTTTCTCCTGTTTGTCTTTGCATCGTCGGGCGGGTACGGCCCATTCGCATCAAAACCGGGTTCACGGATCCGCCTTTGCTCGAGAAAAAAGAAAAAAAAAAAAAAAACCCCCCCGTTCCCTTTCAACACGGAAGAGCCATATTCAAAATCACTATATTCAATGACTAGGATATTCACGACGGACCAAACGACGACCTTCCACCCCGTTCAGAAAAACCCGCCCCCCCCAAATTCCTCGTTCTCGATCTTGACGTTCTTGAAGTTCTTTTTCCCGCCGCCCACGGGCACAAACTTTGGCACAGGCACGTACTTGGGCACTGGCACGTACTGCGGCACGGGGACGGGCTCCTTCTTGACGTAGGTCTGGCGCTCGATGATGGTGCGCTGCTTCTTCTGTTGCTGCTTCTTCGTCTTGTCCGTCGGCGTCGGGACGTACCCGGAAGTCTCCGCCTCGGCCTCGCGGGCTCCGTCGACGGAGCCGGTCGGCTCTGCGGAGGCAGTGGGGGCCGGGGCACTGACTTGCGGGTTCGCGGCGATGGCGGTGGCGGGCGGGTTTTGCATGGGGCTGTCGTTCATCGTATCGTTGGCTGTGATGTTCGTTCCGGTCGGAGCCGCGTCCGTAATGTTGGTGGGAGGAGGAGCACATCGGGCCATCGACGTGTGCAGGGCCAAAACGACGACGAGTGAGAAGATTCCCGTTTTCATTGTATTTTGTTCGACTCTGGAAGCTTTGGATTGAATGCGGCTCTGACCAAAGACTTGCGTTGCCGTTGCTCGATGATGAGTAGTAGACGATTCTAAGCCAGTGCCAGGCCTTATAGAAGAGGGGCCACGTTCGAGTTCACAGTCGCACACAGCAACAGTCTTTTCGGCGAAAAGTCTATTCTTAAAGTGAAGGTCACATACAAAAAGTCCAAAACCTTGTTTAGAATTTCACTAGCATTTCACTTTGGCTCTGCCGACTTGCCGGCTTAATTTTGCGGTCGAAGCTGTCACTAAAGGCGGAGTAAGTGCCGGACCACGGCCGTTCAAAAGGCCGGATCGATAAAGAGGTGCTTTTTGCGACGAGGTGGCTGTGTTTTCTGCATGAGATAAGAAACACCGCATATGGCCATCCGGGTTGTCTCTCCCTCCCGTTTTGGTAAGATTTTCTTGGCGAGACAAAGAGTGCGAGGGGTGCAGAGAGACAGAGAAAGAGACATCAACGCAGTAGGGCAACAAGCCCCCTCTTCTTCATTCAAACTCAACTCTCCCGCAGCCCTTCACCTTCTTGCTCACCAAACAAAACCGCCTCTCCGCTACTAGCTCGCTCGCTCGCTCTCTCCTCTTTCCGCCCCCCAGCCGCCGCTTCACAAAGACCGATAACAGAAAAAAGATAATAATGATCATCATGGACTCGTGGGTCGTGCGCAAGGGCAACTCCCTCGTCAAGGTCCCCATCGCCGCCGTCACCACCACTTCGCCCGCGGCTCCCTCAACCCCCCAATCTTCGCCCTCCACCACAGCCGCCTCAGCCACAACCACCAACAGCCGCGCCTCGCCTTCCCCAACCGCCGACACTACGAACGACAACAACTCGACCGCCTCTGCCACCGCCGAAACCCCATTCCGCTTCGTCTCGTTCAACGTGCCAAACCTCTTCTACCTCGAGGACAGACCGAACGCAACCACCGGCGAGCGTCTCGGCCCCACCACGTTCGAGCAGCAAGATGCAGTCGCCACCATCGCCTACCTCCGCGGCAGCGTCATCCGCACGTACACCCTCAGCTACCAGTCCACCACAAACCTCTCGAAGCCCGCCTACCACATCGCAGCAAACATCACCGCATTCAATGGCACGAAATGGTCGCCGATCCCCAACACGGCTAACCCGAGACTCTACTTGAACGAAGACCTCTTTGCGGCACTCGACAGCGCCGTGGCTATCGCACACAACCACAGCGTCCGCCTTATCATACCTTTTATCGACCGCTGGGCGTGGTGGGGCGGCATCGAGGCGTTCGCCTCCCTCCACACAAAACCGCTCGGAAACGCAACGCCCGCGGCACCGGACTTTTTCACCGACCCGACCGTGACGGCCAACTTTTTCGCCCTCGTGACTGCCGTCGTCAACCGCACCAACAACGCGGTGTCTCCGCCGCGACGCTATTGCGAGGACCCCGCAATCCTGGCCTGGGAGACTGGCAACGAGCTGCAGACGCTCGCCGGCGGGCGTGTGCCTGCGAATTGGACGCTCGCCGTCGCGAGGACCGTCAAGGATGTGCTGAGGACCGTGCCCGTGGACCGCATCGGCGCGGCCGGTGTCGCGCCGGGGAGCCAGCAGCTCGTGCTGGACGGCTCGGACGGCGCGCGGACGGGTTGGCAGGAAGAGGTGTTGGATGACCCGGATGTGGACTTGTTCGCCGGGCATTATTACGACTTTGTTATGGCGCCGGCTGCGGCGGGGAGCGATGAAGAGCAGGGCCCGGTCGGGTGGCCGGTCGTGGTGACGGCCGTGGCTTCTGCGATCGGCGTGATGCTGGCTTTGGTGTTGTGGATGAAGCCGCAGTGGATCATCCAATCGACGACGCGAAAGCAAAAGAGGCAAAGCTTGGCGCGGGTCGAGAGACGCGACACGAGCCAGGACCGACTTGCGGACGACGAGGCAATGGTGAGGGGTCCCTCAGTATGCCGAAAAAGGCTCTGCAAACGTTTATTCTGACTGACCTTCGTGAATCCTCTAAAGGCCGACGAAACTCGCACAGGAGACCAGCCTCTCGACAACCTCTTCCTACAATCCGTCTCCCAATCATCCCCTTCCACGGCCGACACGACCACCACAACCCCCCACCTCCCAAACCCTCCCCATCCCCGCCACCGCCCCACCCCTCGCCCCCTCCTCCTCCTCCTCGCCACCCTCTTCACCCTCACCTCCCTCTCCCTCCTCGCCCTCTCCCTCTCCACCCGCCCCACCCAACCCCCACTCCCCCAGCCCCTCTCCCCTTACCCAACCCGCCTCGCCAACGACCTCTTCACAATAACCCCGCACCGCAAACCCTTCCTCGTCGGCGAATTCGGCCTCACCGCGACCTCCAACGTCCGCGACCTCCTCGCGGCCGTGACGACCGCGAACGCCTCCTGCGTCGGCGCGATGCTGTGGAGCCTGCGGTTCCGCGCGAGGGACGGCGGGTTTTACGTGCATGACGAGGGTGGTGGATATGAGGCGTACCATGATCGCGGCGGGGCGGGGATGGGTGCGGGGGTGGTGCGGGGGGCGGGGTTTGGCGCAGATGAAGGGGCGGTGATGGCGTTGATGCGCGGGGCCGCGGCAGCGGTCTCGGGGGTGAGCAACGCGTCGCTGGCGGTTGTCCCCGCGCCGCCGCCGGTGGTGCTGCGGACGGGCAACGCGACGACGGCCGCGAACGGGACGGCGGTTGTTGGGGTGCGGTGGAGGGGGTCCGTGGGCGCGGCGCGGTACCGGGTCGAGCGGTCGGTGGTCGGGGCGGCGGAGGGGTTTGTGGTGGTGACGGAGGACGGAAGCGAGGCGGTTGCGGCGGGTGGGACCGCAGCGGCGGCGGAGGCAATGTTTGTGGACGAGGTCGGGGCGGGCGTGAAGGCGGCGTGGTATCGAGTGACGGGATGGAGTGTGGCGGGGTACGGGAAGATGTCGGAGGCGGTCAGGTTGTTTTGACTGTTGGGGGGGGGGGGTCCTTGTTTGTGTTGCCTCTTCTTTTGTTCTTTGTTCTCATAGTCGTTGGGTGAAACAGGGCGTAACCGCCGGGTGTCCCCCGGATCGGTCGTTGTGTCTTTCATCAAACAGGCTAAAAGAGGAAAAAAAATCCGCCAATCGGCACACAGACCACCTGACTGCGCCACTGCCACCACAGCTCCGATCGCGTCCTCACAACCCAGCATGCCCGACTCCATCGTTCATTCCATCACGACCACCTCTACGCACTTCATCCTGCGGATCTGCGTACCTCCTCCTGACGATAACAATTTCCAACCGCACATCGAGGAGATTGCTCAGATCTGTGCACAAAACGAGATCTTTCTGCGGGGCCCCGTCACCACCAATCTGAATCCTCCGTACATCACACTCAATCTGGTCTCCGAACCGTCTGACGAACGACTCGTTGCAATCCGAACCCTCTTTACGATGCACACCCTTTTCTACAATCGCATCCCACACGGTCTTCCACTCTTCAACACAGCCACGTACCTTGCGAATCGCAACTTTACCAACATCCTTCTCGCTACCCACCTTGCTCCAGGTGTCCTCTCTGATACGTTCCCTTCCCATAAGGCACCCATCACCCACACCCTTCACCAACTCCTCCACGACTGCGGGGATGTCGTCGACATCGCCTACACCCACAATCGCAACCTCGCCTCGACTCGCTTTCATTTTGTTCACTGCCCCCCCTTCTCACTTTCCTCCCTTTGCATTTGTTAACGGTGCTGGCGTTGCTTTCCGCCTCCGCAAAACCCCTGCGGAGCGTGATGCTCAAGTTAAAGATGAAAACCTTCGCACTGGTGTTCTTTTCAACTTGCCCCGTAACCTATCCGCTTGTGATCTGGGCCCCCTCGCTACTGATCTTGGCTGTTCCCTCGTTCGTAACCCCGGTTATTTTAACCCTGTTACCAATTCTGCTGGACGCTCCAACAAAGCCTTCCTCGTGTTTCCCTCCCGCCGTGATCTTCTCTCCCTTAACAACTCTATTCTTATCAATGGACGCTCCACCACTCTTCAACCCTATTGGAACGAGGACCAAACCTCCTTCACTTGTTGCCAACGTTGCGGATTCACCAACCGTTTCACATACGACTGCCTGCTCGCAAGACGCCAGGCCCCTCGACCCCTCCCCCCACCCAACCCACCAACTCCTCCTTCCTCGAGCACTCAACGCCACCCAGACCCTCCCTCCCCCCCTAATCAAGCGGTCTCCCTTGAGCTTGCCCAATTTATGAAGGACATGCGCAGCCTCTCCACCCAACAAGCCGCTCTGCATACGCAATTTGTTGAGTCTCAGAATGCCGCCCTCTCCACCCTCCGTGCCGAGCAAAAGGCCAACGCCGATGCAATCCTCGCAGACCTTCAGAAGACTCATCAGGAACACACTGCTGCTTTAGAAGCTGTCCGCCACAATGTCGCTCACCACTCGGACAGCATCAGCGCCATCAGCACTCGACTCACCATGCTTGAGCGCCGCGAAGATACCACCACCAACGCCGTTCAGACTCAGATTGAGAATGCAGTTGCAGAAATCCACGCCCGTCTCCGCAACGACGTGTCTGCTGTCATCGCCCCCTTTGCTCAGCAATCCGTCGACTTTTTCCTCCAACAGCACAGCTTCAATCCCCCTCCCCCCTCAGTCCCTCCCCTCGACGCTACTCCAAACCCGCGCTTCCACCCACGACGTCACCATGCGCACCTCTCCCGCTTACTCTGATAAGGCTCACACCCCGCCTGTTGCCCGCACCACCGCTCCTGCCGCCTCCCACTCTCAGGGTGGCCCTCGCCATTGAATTGCGTATAGTGTATCACCCCCTTCCTTTCCTTCCCTCATCCTTTTATAAAAAAAAAAAAAAAAAAAAAAAAAAAAAAAAAAAACGACACATCAATAAACAATGCCCCCTTACCCCTCCCCCACCCCCGAAATGCCTCCGCCCCCCCCACCCCCTTGTTTTGCTACCTGGAATGTGGGCCGAAACCTTGCCTCCAAATGTATTTCAATACTGGAATGGATGACATCAACTGGCACAATCATCCTCGCACTTCAAGAGACTGGCTGTTCTGCTGTTAACGCCACACACGCAATCCGCCAACACTCCTCAAATAACTACATGGGTATTTTCACTGACGCTTCAACATCGCCCTGGCCCCTCCCAACTCTCTCGAGAACTCCTTCTCTCATCAGGCCCTGATGCAATCTCCCTCTTCCTCTCCCTTGTCCAACGAACCTTTCTCGTCCTTGACGTTCCCTCCTCTTGGACCCTCACTGCCATCTTCCCCATACCAAAGAAAGATGCATGGGGGGGCGATGTCACGAACCTCCGGCCCATAAGCCTCTGTGAACTCGCAGCAAAAGTAGTTCAAGGCATCCGCCTTCGTCGCCTTTCACATATCCTCACCGCTTCCCCTGAGATCCTTCGCAGCCGTAACTTTTCCGCCCTTCCTGGCTCATCACCCGATCCTCCTCTCCACTTGGTCCGCTCTGCCCTTGATTTCTGCCATGAAAACTCTTCCCCGCTTTTCCTCCTCCTCAACGATATCAAGAAAGCCTTCGACAGTGCCCCTGTTGCCGGCCTGCTCTCAGCCTGGTATCGTATACGACTGCCCGAATCTTACGTCCGGATGCGTGTCAACACCCAAGCTCGTTTCCGCTCCTTTGTCATCATGGCCTTCGGTCCCTCCCCCACCTTCCCTATTGGCACTATGATACAACAAGGCTCGCTAGAAGGACCTCTTGACTGGCGTATCTTTTGGGACCCTGTTCTTTGCGCGCTGGACAAGCACACCCACGGCATCACTTTTTCTGTTAATTCCCCCCCATCCATGCCTGCCCCCCTCCTCTCACCCACTCGACCAGTCTCAGTTTCTGGCTTTGCCCTGGTCGACGACACCAACACCCTCTCTTGCTCTTACCTTGATCTACAACACCAGGCCGACATCCTCCACGAATACCAGTCCCACAACAGCATCGAGTCGAACACCCGCAAAATCTTCATTTCTGCCGCCAACCTTCCTCCCAACAGCCCTCGACAGATTATGTGGGGTCAGACCCCAATCCCCATCCAGCCCAACTCTGTTTCCTTCCGCCACCTCGGGAATTTCTTCTCTGCTGATGGTCGTTCGAGTTCTGCTCGACAACAGATCTCTGCTGCCATTTCTGATGTCCTCACCACCATCCAGGGGAAGGTGATGGGGGACAAACTTGCTTCATACATTCTTCGTAACATCTTACTTCCTCGCATCCGCTTTCTTTGGAAAACTGCTATCCTCCCTCGCACTTTCCTTCTGAATGAAACTGCTCGTCTCCGTCGAGCCTTCAAAAAACTGGTTGGCCTTTGTTCTTCCTTCCCCTCCTCCATTATACATCATCACCTCCTATACGATGTTCCCGACCTATACACTGAATATTGTTCCGATATGTTTGTTGATTTACAGCCCGTCTTAACAACCCTTCCTTGATTGGCTCCATCACCTGTATTCTTTACCAACGCCTCCAAGTGTCATTTTGTCAGGCTACTCCTCTCTTCACTCATCTCTTTCCCCTCCCCTCCACCCCTAAACACTTCACCGCATCTCTTATCCCCCTCTTATTTGCTAACAATTACTCTATTACTTCCTCTCATCCTCCCCTTTTTCGGGTTCGCGCTCACCCCATCTCAGATAAACCTTGGCCCACGCGTCTTCAACTCCTTCCTGACCTTCAGCGCTCTCACATCTTCTTTTTTGAACAACTCCTTACCACCTCGTTCAGACCCAAAGCATTCTGAGGCCGCAGCAGGGCCAAACGCAGACTCCGTAACCTTTACACTTCTCTTCTCCCCCACTTTGAGACCCTCCCCACCCTCCGTTCACGTCAATTCTACAATATCCCCCCCCGCCGCCGCCTTTCCAACCCTTTCAATTACCCCCTCTATCCAATTCCAATACTTCCTTCTCCCTGCGCAAGCCCTACCCCGACCTTTGCTCCTCAAATTCCCCCCCTTTCCCTCACGCTCGATACCGACGGGTCCCTTCGTGACACTGGCTTCATGGCTGCTGCTGTTGTTTCCTTGGAACCCCCCTTCTCCTTTGCCGTTGCCCTTCCCCCCATCGCTTCCTCCTCTGCCACTGCTGAGCTTGTTGGTCTCCTCTCTGCCTTGATTTCTACCTGTCATCTTCCAACCCCTCACCATTCAACTTGACAACAGCTCCGTCGTCACTACCTATAACCGTCTCTTCTCCCACCCCACCAACTCCATCCCTTCCTTTTCCCTTGCCACCCTTGGACCCCTCCCTCCTCCTCCCATTGATCCCCTTACCGTTTCCTTCCGCTCCCTTCTCCGCTCTCCTCTGGCCTCCCTGTGGGCCCTCGTTGGGCAGGCCCTCTCCACTCGCATCAGCCCCCCCCCCGTCAGTTGTCTGGATTCGTGGACACTCCGGTTCCGCTGGCAACGAAGCAGCTGACCACCTCGCTTCCCATCTAAACGCCACCACACCACCCATTGACATTCCGTTCACCTCGCAAACACTTCTACCCGCCACTGCCTTTATCGGCAACGCAGCAGTCCTAGGACACCTTCGTCGCCAACTCCGACGCCTTCATAGGCACACACTTCACAACAGCCTCTCCAATTACTCCTTTACTTCTCCTTTTCGTGACTCTTTTGCTTCTGTTCAGTGGGAATCCACGTTCCTTGTCCTTCACTCTGGCTTCGCCCTTCTTCCTTGTTTGACACGCTTCCTGCTTCTCATCGTCGCAAATTCCGCCTCCAACTCTTTACGGAATCCCTCCCCACCCAATCTCGACTTCACCTTTGGTACCCAAACGTCTACCCTGATGGGTTTTGCCGCCGTTGTTCAACTCACACGGAGAACTTCTCCCACATTTTCCTCTGCCCTGTTGCTCAAGACGCCCTCCTTGCTGTTAAAAACTCTCTTGCCTCTGCTTTAGCGGCTTGCTCCCCTTCCAGTGACCGACCACCCACCCCTCACCTGACCGCCCCCTTTTGGCTCACTCTCCCGGAATTTTCCTCCTCTGCCAACGCACCTCTCAACTTCCTCACCCTTCTTCGTGGCATTATTCCTCAGTCCTTTTACGACACTCTCTACCACCATGAGTCTTTCCCCGCTGCCGATGTTGTTACTGCCCTAGTGCGCATTTTTCACGACTTTCTGCTCGACGTCCACCGGCTCATCTGGCGCCCTCGCTGCGACGAGACCATTCTCTGGGAGCGTGACCACGGCATCTCGCCTTCTGACAAGCGCCACCAGCGTCCACCCCGTTCCCCCACCCCACCCTCCTCCCCTTCGCCACCTCCTGCGTTGCCTCCTGCCGCACCCCCCCGCTTCTCCAAAACCATCCACTCCCCCCTCCTCCCTTCCTTCCACTCCCCGGGTCTCACCCAGACCCTCCGCATCCCCTCCTCCTCATCAGCCTCGAGCCTGGCGACAGCGACAGCCTCGCACCCCTCAATGCAACACATGCGGTCGCTTTCATTCCAACAACAATTGCCCTCCGGACTGGCTCCTCTCACGCAAGGGCATCCTAGCCTGGCGGCAACACTACCTCGGGTTACTCCGCCCCACCCTCGGCACCCTATGGATTCGCCGCACTGTTGTGATTCCCCAGCCTCCTCCGCGACAAGCGCTTCCGCGTTATCACAATCCTGAACCCCCTGACGTCCCCTGAGGATCTCCTCCCTGCTCACATTTTCCGCGGTGTTGCCATTTCCCATTTGCCCTCCGCTCACCACCCTCTCCGCTGTCCACTGGACGCTCTCCGCAGGGCCTCGGCCCACCTTATTCTTCTCTTTTCTCTTTCCCTGGTTGTTGTTGCTTCTTTTCTTGTTGTTTGTTTCCTGGTAGCGTTAACGGCTAGGGTGGCCTGTGCGTGGAGACACGCTTGGTTCTGTCAAGGTTCTTGGCTCCCTGCCATACCTGCGTGGCATTTCACTCTTCCCGTCACGCAGCTTCTGGCTGCGTGGAATAATAAAAAAAAAAAAAAAGTTTGTCTCACAATAGAAACCCAGAGTGATATGCAGAATTCCTTGATATTTTCGCAAAGCGCTCTCAAAATCTTCCAACAGATTTGCGACCCATTCCACTTACACTTGAGTCATATTTTGAAGGCCACAAAGTGCCTGATCCAAAAGAAATGACTGCGCTTTGGCTGAAGGAGACAAGCAAGTATGACGACCTTGCAACAGCACTGATGAAATCTGCAAGAGTCTGTATCTATTGGTAGCACAAGAAGATTTGCCAAGCGACTGAAGATGCGAGTGAAGAATGGTGCTGCGTATCTTAAAGAGTGCATTTGCTTGTCTTTGCAAGAAATGAGATTGGTGAGTGATTGCTTAAATCTCTGCGGTAGCATTTGCTGGTTTTTTCTGACATATCAATGTTTAGGGGAAATAGTAAATAGATCCTTCGTATCCTCTGAGAATCGGGCACAGATGACGAAGTTTCTCTTGCATATTGCAAAGCAGAATATTGAAAAGAAAGATGGAGCGTCGAATGAAATGGAGAGCACAGAAAACATTGATGGCGATACAATTTCTTTGGAGAGAGCTGATGATGGGCTTGAAGGAAGCAAGCCAGATTTCGTTGAAGTGGAGAGAATCAATGCTGTATATAATGAGATGGAATCTTCTCTCAATCAAGGCACTGCACTCATCCCAGTAAAATCCACTAACCTGAACAGGTGCGAGATTTCTCAATGAAGATGAACTTATTGTTCAGCAATTTCTTTGGTTGACCTCTGAAGAAAATAGTGTTAATGGAGATGAATTTTGTGAGTCTGAATATGGTTCAGAAGATGGAAACAGCACAGATAGCGAGAATGAAGTTGGTAAACTTTTAGCTGACAAGCAACCTGATGAGGCTGTTTCAAAGCGTGAAATTATTGAGAAACTCTGGATGGCTGAGGTTATTTTCCCTGACTTGGATGACACAAAGGATATCACTATTGTGTGTGACAATGTTAATTCACTCAAAAATTACATTCAATGGGACCTGGGTAAGGCTTTGGTTGTGTTGAGGAAGTTAAATAATCCATTTTTTTTGTTCCTGCTTGTCAGGACCCCCTTCCACTTAATTTGGCACTCAACTTCAAAAGTGAGGAAGGAAGCACAAAAACGTCTTTTGAAGCAGTCTCAGGAAGCACTTTACCTATCCGATAGAGTTCTTCGAGGCCGAAGTGATATGTTTTACAGAGTGTGCGCTCTGCTTGACGAATTTCCCAAGGAGGAAATTAGGTCAGGCTTTGAAAAGTGGACTGGAACAATGAACAATACGCTGTTTCAAATTTGGAGGGAGATCTCAGTCCTGTTTGTGGCAATAATATTCATGTTGAAAATGGGAAATGCCAGAGTGTGATTCAGTCAAGCTCAAATGAATCACCTCATAGTGAGCTTGCCGGGCTTTGCCATCGCTCGATGAGCAGCAGAGGGACTTGAGTGACTTGATTTAAACTCGTGAACGCAGAAATGTCTGGACTATGCGCTGCGAACGTGCTCGATGGCGGTGCTGCCTACTCTATCGCTCGCGACGCTTCCCGCTAGGTGTCGGACACTGCCTCCTCTGCGTTTCAAGAACGCGCGCAAGAGATTTTGGATTCATTTTTCAAAAGCATGCGAGAAGGGATTGTGTATTGTTCACAACGAAACACAGGCGTAATGTTGTCTAAATAAAAAAAGAGGATATGGAGTGGGTATAACTGGCCTTCGGACTGTTCTCCACCGATTGAGAAATTCATGTGACAACGCACGATTGCGCACTTCATCGCCCATTGCGCCGGGACTATCAGTTGGAAGCTTGTACGGGATTTCGGCTTGGGTTATGTGTTGTGAAAGTGAAACCCGCACACACCACCAGCCAGCTAAAGCTGTGCTTGGGCAAGAAAAGTCGTGGGACAACTATACGACATGTACGCGCGGCGTCTTGTTGATGCAGTATTTCACAGGAAAAGCTTGACGTCATGGTCAAAAAATTTTTCTTCTCATCCAAATTTTTCATCAGGGGGGTTCTCTAACAGGAAGGCCGAGAAAGGACACAATACTGCATATTCCACCAGCAACATATGTACATTAAACCGATACTGCACCGAATTAGAACCCTCTCTCTACCTCCATCCCCCCGATCTCAATCTCCGGCGTCGGCGACCCTTCAAAGCGCATACCGGACGCATCCTCCATCCTCCCATTCAAGTTGCCTTCGCCCACCATCCCCGAGCTCTCAGTAACCGGATCCGGCGGCGACCACCCGTCGACGCCGGACCTCTGCGAAACAGACGGCGACGGGAGCCACAGGCGGAGAGACTCGGGGGTCGCACAAGACGTCTGTCTGCCTGTCGCTTCCCCAGTCCGAGACCAATTCACACTGCTGCTTTAGAAGCTGTCCGCCATAATGTCGCCCACAACTCGGACAGCATCAGCGCCATCAGCACTCGACTCACCATCCTTGAGCGCTGCGAAGATATCATCACCAACGCCGTTCAGACTCAGATTGAGAATGCAGTTGCAGAAATCCACGCCCGTCTCTGCAACGACGTGTCTGCTGTCATCGCCCCCTTTGCTCAGCAATCCGTCGACTTTTTCCTCCAACAGCGCAGCTTCAATCCCCCCCCCCCCCCCCCCCCCCCCCCCCCTCAGTCCCTCCCAACAACGACATCCACAATTTTCACTCTTACTAATAAGCGGCTTGGTAGGGTGACTGTCACGATTTTCCAGCGGCAGAGTGTGACGGTGTGCCGCGCGCGAACAGGCGTACGCGCGAGCGACGTCGAGCGTGCGAACGGTGGCGGGCGGCGCGGCTGCGTCGCATGATGCGAAGTGAGTGGAAGCAACACAAATTGTATAGTGGCACGCGGCAAAGGGCAACACGTGATTCTCACACACACAGAGCGCCTCAAATATCAACAATCAATGAGCACGACAATGCTTCTTTCCGTTGCTTTCTTCCGTCCGTGGGTGAGACACTCAACACTCGGGAGGTTAAGACAGGCCCCGCTCGCGTTTGAAAACTGTTCTATTCTGCTGGCAGTCGTGTTGCGGAAAAGAATCGAGCTTCCTGCTTCCGCGTGAGGATGAGACACCGCCCTCTCTTCGATGGCGAACAGCATCGTCCCCGTCATTCTCTGCCTCCTACTAGTCTCCCTTTCCTCTCATTTTTCTCTTCCCTTCGAATTCCTCGCATCACGTGGCTCGTGAACTCGTGGCCCAATCCATTCCAGTTGCGGATTGTCGAAACAAGGGAAAGTAAGACCGACCAGTCGTT
>JAIVFJ010000323.1:0-66325 GCA_025765615.1 Zopfochytrium polystomum | reverse complement strand
CGAGCTGAAGCCGCCCCCGCCGCCCCGCCGCAGCAGCGGGCCACATCAAACTCTCCTTCTTCTTCCTCCTCGTCGTCGTCCTCGCCCTCTTCGCAACCCTTACCGCCGTTGCTCCCAACCCTGTGCTCGCGGCTGGCGGCGGAGGCGGTAGCAGTAACAGCGAGGGCGTCCGAAGACGGGAGACAAGGTCACGGTCGGAAGCTCGCAAGTGACGGTGAGTAAAAACGCGCCTGTCATCGCCCCCTCTCCCGTTTTGCTCGGCAAAGCAAGACTTGCTTCTCTAACGAGCCCGGGTCCGACGAAACCCCAATCCTTGCCAACCAATCGACGCATCAAGCTGGGAAGACCGCTCAAACCGGGGAAAGTGTTTGCGGCCAAGGACAGTCGCGGCAAAGACGTCATATACAAGAAGGCGGTGGACGAAGCCAGGCCGGACGGAGTTGCAGCAACCCATGCAGGTAACGCGTCAAGATTTATTCTTTCCCCCTCCCCCCCTCCTTCGCACGAAAACGCTGAAACCAAACCCTCCCGCCTCCCCACCCCACCTCAGCTGGCCAACTGATCTCGCACGCCGGCAAGGAGACCGTGCAGAAAAGGTCGGCAAGGAAGGCCTGAACGAGTACCTGGCGCGCAAGCAGGCAAAGCCCGGGCTGGGGCTGTTCAAGCCAAAAAGCGCAGACATAATCAAGCAAGTGAACGCGCAGCAGAAGAAAACTGGTTACACGCACAACGACATGCAGCCTGCCAACATTCGCGTGTCCCGGAACTTGCTGGTAAAAGGGAGGCGGGGGGAGCGTTCTGCTTGATCAGTCGTTGGAAGTTCCCACCGTAATCGTCTCGACCTATTTTATCCTTTCCTTTTCTTTCTCTCTTTTTTTTTTTTCTAACCACATAGGGCAAACCGAAATACAAGCTGGTGGACTGGGAACTTGGTAAGACTCGCGCAGTGCGTGCTTCAGACTCCTTCACAAACTCCTTTGCCCGATTCTTTACAAAAAAAAAAAACCCCCAAAAACATGCAACACACACACACACAGGCACTCATATAAAACACACTAAACTGATAAAGCCAAAAAGACAAGCAATATCAAGACTCCCTTCCAAAAAAAAGACGCGGAGGGTTTCCAAAAGTGGGGAGAGAAGGAGATAAAGACCGCGTGCAGCCAGTACGGGTTCAAGTTCCGCGCCGCCGGAGGGGGAGGCCGCCTGTTCCGTCGCGCGGGGGCTCCTGCGCCAGTACGAGTACGGGAGGTGCCGGCGCCAAGGCGGGCGGTGTGGCCGGCGGCAAGACTACCGGAGCGAAGCAGCAGAACGGAGGTGCTGGACCGAAAGGTGCAGGCGGTACAAAGGCGGCTACGGGCGGAACCGCGTCCTCGTCGAAGCCGCAGCTAGCCGTGCAAAAGAAGCAGCAGCCAGCCGAAGGAAAGAAGCAGCCTGTCACGCAAAAGTTGCCGCCTGCCGCCGCGCAGAAGCTGCAGCAGAAGGCGCCGGCTACTGCTGCAACCAAACCGGCGGGTGGAACGAAGGGCAAGAATAAATAATGACGGCGGAGGTATTCAAACGGCACACAGTCAACGAAGGTGTGGCTACGTCGGGTGAGCGCAGATATTTCTTTATTTTTTCTCTTTGATCGACAATCGATTCTTTCAACTATATTTTGCATTGTGCGCGCTGGGGAGAAAACGAGAAACTTCTCATGTGGGCATTTGAACGGAAGAGAACTTGACGTTTGTTTTGGGGGGCAAACTGCAATTGTCGGAAGAACTGGGTTTGTCTGTTGCGTTTTTGCTTTGTGTTAGACAAGAATAAAGCGATTGGCGCTGTTGGAATATGCCCCTGCGCATATGATAATCGATAGAGAAAAAAGAAGAAGAAAAGTTTGATAGCAAACCTGACTCGTCATCTGACCTCCGTCACCCGTCGTCCACCGTGCTCCATCACACGGGTGGGAACTCCGATTACAACAGATGCTTCCATTCCAAAAATTCTTTTCGCCGCGAAAATTATTACATTTGACGGCATGACGAACTAAAATGAACAAGCAGAGACGGAAGATTTCAAAAATGACGGTGCGAATTCGGAAAGTTTGCCTGCCGGATCGTCAGTCCAGCCTGGAAGTGTCACAGCAGCAGCCGCAGGCAGTTGATACCACACCATTCCGATCAACAGGAAGGGCCCTTGTGACTTGAGTGAGCTGAGTAAAGCTCGTGAACCAACATTCGTCAGTGAAATATGTTACGACCCAGTCAGACCGCTCTTAAACAGCCAGTTTTGACTGGAACAAGACCTTGCCAAAAAAGCTTCCGTTTATTCTGACACCTTATTCCGACGCCAAAGTCGTTTTGCTGGCGCCGCTCTGCGGCACCGGGAGCGTGAGACGACGACGCCGTCGGCGGTGGCATTGCCTCCCATAGCCCCATAAAATACATATCTCTGTCCATTTCCTCTTTTTTATTTTTATTTTTTTTTCCTTCTCTTCGTTGTTGATGTTTCGCGGCTGAACAAGTTACGCAAACAAGTGGTTCAAGTGGTGTCTCGGTGGTCATTGGGAGGTTTGCAGCCGTTCCCTTTTTTTTTTGTTTGGTTCAGACACTGCCCCACCAAACCCAACACAAAAAAAAAGATTTATTTTTTTTACTATCTGAAATGAGTCGAATTGGGTCCTTGAAGACTCTTGAGAACAGGGCGATGCCAGAACAGTAAGACTGGCTGGCTCAGCCAAATCAGCTGGAAGCGTTTTTTTTTTAATCCGGCCGAGATGTTGCAGCATAATAAATTCTTGGTTCGTTACAAAAAAAAAAAACGGAAAAAAAAAAAAAAACACTGGTGGGTTTAATTAGAATACACTTCATCCATATGGCCGCCCAGTGATTCTGCGGCCGCACTCGCCGTCCCCGTCGCCACTCTGGCTGACGAGGCCGGAGAGCTCTCACCCACTACCAGCAGCTGCTGCTTCCGCCGCCGACGCCAACACATCAAACTGTCTCAGCGTAGCAATTCATGCAGCTTAAGCCGCGATCTCCGAGGAGGGAGGCCCAGGGTGCTTGTCAAAGCTTTGTTCCGCACAGTCTGAGCATCTTGGTCAAAAACCAAACAAAAATGAAAAAAGCCAATCTTTTATTCGCTCAGTCGGAGCTACGAGAGAGCGACGAGAGAGGCTGGGAGATGCGTGAGCACCAGGCGACTGGGAAAAACCCCGGACAAAAAAACCCCTGTGGGGAAAAAAGACCGCCCAGGAAATCGCGGGACAAGAAGGCCTCCGGGTTGGGTCCCCGAGACGCCAAAGATCTTGCTTGTGCCGGTCATAATTTTGCCAGAGTGTTGCTTTGGAACGCCACCGGCCGTTGCAAACTGTGCCCCCACCCAAACCAAGCGCCAGCATCATGGAGGCTGCTGCGTGGATGATGTCGTGAGAGTAAAGCCGCCTGAGGACACATGCAGGATGCCCGCTGCTGTCATCAGGGTCCTGAACGGCATGGCAAAGACTCCCCCCCCCACCAGAATCGATGAAGTCCCACATGAGGGCCAGAGGCACGTAGGAGAAAACCAAATTACGGCTTCCCACACGTGTCATCTCCAGGACAGCGCCATGGGGCTTGACGCGCCCTGATCTCAAGGGCGACGGAGCCAACGTCCAAGGCAGGCGAGGGGTCCCAGGGAGGCGACCGCAACAGTGGTCAGGTCAGGGTCGCCAGGGGACCAAGTCGTTAGGCAAAACATTTGATAGCGGACGGCCTTTGCGTCTACGACAAGGGTAGCATCTGGGATGTGGCCGATGTCAGCCAGTCGTCGCCAGTCCATCATCATCAGCAGGCAACAGAATTTCGCCTGCAGGGCGCAGATGGGCAGAGCTGCGTTATTTGCCATGGCGCTTTCGAGGTGATTCCACAGAATCTCGATATCGAACGCTGGCTTTGAGGATTGGAACGCCTGCTGTTGGGCTCGGGCGGGCCTGGTGCATGCCGCAGAGGAGCGCCTTAAGCTGGGCCCCCCTGCGATAGAGAAGCGCAAACCGAAAACTGCTGCCAATGTCCGCCCTGTGCGCTGCAATACCGGACACCTCGCCATCGAGCTGAACGAAGAGGATGGCTAGGTACTTGAGAACTTCCTGGAGAGAGGCTGCCAGGGGATCCAGACCCCGTGAATGGCACCATCCACAAATCTTCTCCATCGACTGTCATGGGCCTGGATGGTAGTTGGGGCATTGGAGGCGGAGAGGAGCTCGACAGCCACATGCAAAAGGCAGCTGAGTCCTGCGATCTCCTGCTGAGCTGCCAGCTGACTGCTGGCCCAATCAGGTGCGGCCGCACTGGCTGGCCGGTCTCCTCCCACAGGTGTGACCCAGGAGGCAGCTTGAACGAGGTGGCGACTGCCATCTCTAGCGCAAACAGAAACCAGGCCTGGGATGGCCAGAAGGGGGTCATAACTGTCGCTTCTGCTCCAGTCCTGCAAATGGTGGCCAAGACGCCAGCCAGGAGAACCCATGGTGGGTGAATCCAGGCGTTCTCGTCCGCCCAGGTCACTGCCAAAAGCGTCATGAGCGACTGCCAGGGGATCCAGGCAATTCCGGGAGCAGTATCGGGTGCACCAGGAGTCGAGCCCACACGCTAAGAGGTCGATTGAATGGGGACCCCACGGCCGGTTGAAACTGGCGAAACAGCAAGGAGGACAGAGTCCATCCCGCCGGGTCGGCTGGTTGGCGAGAGTCGGCGTCGGCCAGTGTTCAGGTCCCCTGGAATGTGTTCTGCCTCGCAGGAAGAACCCGCTGCGTACATGCGCTAGAGCTTTGAAGACGTTGTTCGAAATCAGACGGCCAAGACGTTGGCCCGAAATTGCCGAAGCAATCATGGCAGCCGGAATTTCTGGAAAAAAATCGATGCAGAAGCGCCAGAGACCACAGCTCACCAAGCCGTAGGGGACTCAGCGATCCAGGTAGGAGCACATGACTCCCCCACCCACGAGAGGGGCGTCGCGTCGGCTGTCAAGATGAGAGTCGGATGCCCGTGGAAGAAAGGACCGTCCATTCCAGTCGTGAAGCATGCTCAGCAGCTTCCACGGGGCCGCTTGACTGCTGGAGAGATTTTGACCCGGAGGCGTGCCCACGCCTTTCCGCACTCCTGTCACTGGGAGGGGGGCCACCTTCTGCTTGACAACCTGATTTCTGGTTGCGTTGGAGAGAGCAAGCGAAAATCACCGCCGCTGGGGAGCGCTAGGGAGGCTGACTGTATTGCCCCTAGAATCGCCGCAACTTTTCTTCAATGGGAGGCGGAGGGGCTAGTACCCCTTGTTGCCAACGGAGATTCGCACCAAGCCAAGCCATCTCCACCAACTCCCGCTGTGCTCCCAGGTTGCGCCACATCTCCCAAAAATGACAGAATCGACCCCCCACAGGGACTTCTGGCAACGGTATTGGGAATAGGAAGGCTAGGAGCGCAGGACGCAGGGGTGGATCCAACCCCACTATCGTCAGTAGGCGACTGGAGAGCCATGCTGATGACCATGCACCGGGAGAGTGTCTCGCAAGGGTCTCGTCGGAGAAAGAGACCCTGCAGACACTGTGGGCATGTGGAGAGCTCGCGCCAGTTTTCGGTCCATGACTTGAGATGGGACTGATCCCCTTCAGTCGGGAACAATTGCGAAAAACCAGGAGGCGGGGGAAGTTCCCCGTCTTTGAGGTCTACCAGGGAGGGGGGCGCTGGCTGTCTCTGAAGAGGAGGCCCCCGGCCCCAACGGGAACGGATTGGACACGGCCCTGGCCACCCGCTCCGTTTGGGGCGGCTGGGGGCGCCCTGAGGGGTCACTTCACTTCGCTCCCAGCTGGAGGGCTGCTGCGAGCTTTGCTGCGCCGCCACCGCCCCCGCGCCTGGAAGACTGGCCTGATGATTTTCCCCCGCGACCACAACCTCGACTGCAGGAGCCGGCTGGAAAAAACTTCCCGCCGTGCTTGGCTTCGTAAATATGACAGTTGTCCTTATTGACGATCTTGTGGCAGTTGGAAATAGTTCTTGTCAGCATTCTGAAGCAGCTACTTTATCATTGCCAATCGCTTCCACCAACAAAGTTCCTCTATCTTTGCCTCATCCGGCTGCGACAGAGTCTTCAAATGGTCAAGCTGCATTGCCCATGGCTGGGCTAACGAAAATATCTGAGAACCATTCACTTGGAGCTTCCAATGTTAGTCTTACCACAACACTATCTGCAAATGGTCCAGATCCGATTTCCAAGACTCAATCAGGTAAAGCTTGCGAGAGCTGTAAAAAAAGGAAAAAGGATGTGATGGGTCTGACAAAGAGTGTGAGAAAAATCGTGTGAAAGTCGTCAGCAGCAGCAGTAGGCAGTCAATTTCTTCGTTTTTCACTCCAATTCGATCAACCAGAGGGGCAGAGGGATTTGAATGATTTGATTAAGCCGTGAAGCATGTTTGCACAAGAGACATCAGTTTACTCGTCTAAGAACCCTTCTTTTTGAACGAATTTAAAAAAGGGCCAGATTTAAATTGAACAAGGTCTTGCCAAAAGCCCCAGCTAATTATAGCGCCTTATTTCGACCCTTCGGCGTCGGAAACCCTTCTGCTGGCGTAAGTGGGGTTTATAGACGGTATTGATTCTCGCAATTGCCACCAACAAAGGCTAGGCTGTGTGGTGTAAAATTCATCTCCTTCTAAGTCAAGATAGAAGTCACGTTGCGGGAGAAAAGATGAGCGGCCGATACTTCGTGCCAGATCAGAGTGTCGTTTTGTTTCCCCCTTAGTGCACGTGAAAAAATCAAAGTTGGGAGAAGAAAGGCGCCCGTGCTGCATATTTCATGATCGGGACAGCTGAAAGAAAGGGGAAGGGGGCCGGCGTTAGTGCCCAGAGACCATAAAGGAAGGAAAATCCAATCCGCGCGGGGGGAGCTTACTTTGAGGAACTCTTCGCGGGTCTTGGGGTCGTCGCGGAAGACGCCCAGCATGCAGCTCGTCACTGTCGAGCTTCCCGGCTTTTCGACGCCGCGCATGACCATGCACATGTGCCTGTGTGTGCGTGTGTGTGTGTGTGTGTGTGTGATTGACAAGGAATCGAACAACGATACACGCACTCTCGCTTGATCGCACACCAAACAAACAAACTATCAAACTTCAACTTCAACAACTACTCACGACGCTTCCATGGTGACCGCGACTCCCTGCGGCTGCAACACTTCCCATAGCGCGACGGCGATCTGCTTGGTCAGCCGCTCCTGCACCTGCAGCCGCCTGCTGTACATTTCCGCAATCCTCGCCAGCTTGCTGAGCCCGACCACGCGCCGATTCGGAATGTACCCGATCGCGACTTTGCCCACAAACGGCACCATGTGGTGCTCGCAGAGCGAGAGCACGTCGATGCCCTTGACAATCACCATCTCGTCGTGGTCCTCCTCGAACACGGCGCCGTTGATCACGTCCTGCAGGTTCTCTTCGTACCCCTTTGTGAGAAAGAGGAGAGCCTTAGCGTACCGGAGCGGCGTCTTTTGAAGGCCCTCGCGGTCGGGGTCTTCGCCGATGCACTCGAGAAGCGTCTCGACCGCGCTTGTTAGGCGCGCGAGGCGCTCTTCGCGCGCGTGCGGGGACTCGGTCTTGCGCGCGAGCGTGCCGACAGAGGGCCACGAGAGACCAGTGTTGTCGATCGAGCGGAGCAGCGGCGAGCGGTTAGCGGGATCCTGCTGTGGAGAAGGTCTGAGGTGCGGGTGGCGTTGGAAGACGGACGCGATCGGGAGAGAAGGGGATGAGGACGTCGAGGAGGAGGATCCGGCGGGCGGGGGCTAGGGGAGATGACGCTGGAAGGCAGGGCAAAGTGGGATTGTTGCGATGGAGCCGCATGTCCAAGCGGTGGTCGGCCGGCCGAGGAGGAGGAGGAGGAGGAGGAGGAGGAGGAGGATGCGGCGGCGGCGGCGGCGGCGGCGTGCTCGAGCGACGTTATGCGGGTCAGGTCGGTCAGATCGTCGCCGAGAGTGACGGCGACGGCGGCGGCCAGGCGATCGTCGCCTACTGGATGGTTGCGAGTGTTGTTGTCGGCCATGTCCGTGTGTGTGTGTGTGTGTGTGTGTGTGTGTGTTTCCTTTTTTTTTTTCTTTCTTTTTCTTTTTCTTTTTTAGCTATTTTCAAATTCCGAAAATCAGCCCGTTTTGGCCCATTATAACAAGAGGCGTCGCCTTTTGTCCAAAAATTAAATTTCCGCAAAAAGGCTTGACCAGTCACATCCATGATATCGGTGGAAAAACACCCAATTTTGCTTACGTACACAGCGGAGAATCCTTTCTTCATTTTTGGGGGGGAGGAAACGGGATAAAAAAAGGAAGCGAGGAGTTTTCTGATTGGAGGACTTAATTTATCCGCCAAAATGCGACCTGATATTAGATATGTAACGATGACAAGTCGTGGCACAGTTGCAATACTTTTTCACAAAGGTTGATCGCGGCTGGAGAAGGAGCCGCACTTCGAGACCGCGAACGATGGCATTGATGATCGCGACATCACCGCCGCCGTGGGGGCGGAAAAGATGCGTGTCCGTGCGCGGCTGAAGACCAGGGCTGCCGCAGATAAGGATTGCATGTCGTCTGATGTGCCCGCGGCCATGCGGGCGCTCGGTCTGGGAGCGGACATCTGGACGTGGTGTACGTCGCAGCTGTGGTGCGGAATGAGCAGAGAAGAGAGAGCGGAAGCCGTTAGAGGCGCAAATCACTGGGGGCTGTCGGGTGAAGGGATTGGAGGTTTCACGGCAGCTGCCCGAGCCTCTCAAACGATCCTGCCATCTTTTGGTCAAGACCGCCGTCGCTTCCTGACGACCCTTCGCAATCTGCAGTGGGGCTCTTCTCCCAGGCAAGCTGATCATCGAGTAAAATCAAAGCGGAAAAAAAAAATTGAAAATTCGGGTGCGATTCTGGCATTTCATTCTCATGCGAAGTCATCACCCCTGGACCAGGCAAGAAATCAACACACTTTGAATTCCATCGTCCCACGGCCCTTCTCCTCTTTATTGACAGCAACGACAAACTTCTTAATGGACGTATCGGGCTTCGCGACGAGCTCATTTCTGGTAGAAGTTCGGGTTCGCGCCGTTCTCCGGAGGCCGGTTGTTTCGGCGACCGCCACGAATTGTTGGAAGGTTTCCAAAGCCTTGGATTTCTTGTGGACGCTGCTGTTGTCGCGGCGGCGGTCGTTGCTGTCGCTGCTGCTGCTGCTGCTGTCCTTGCTGCTGTCCTTGCTGCTGAGGTGGTCGCTGTCGCGGTGAGGGCGGAGCTGAACAGGGTTGGTGATGGTAAGGCGGGTGGGAACGGAGGGCAGGGCGGAGGGCGTGAAGTCAAAGGGCGTGAGAATGAGCTATCATGGAAGGAGGAAACGACCCATGCAGAAATTAAAAAGTTGAAAAGGCGTTGGGGATGGCCTTTGATTGTAGCACGACTCACGCGACGGCTTTTCAGGATGCCTAAAGAACAGTTGGTTGGAGTTGTCAGCGCATGTCGGCGCATGCCGACACCAAACCAGAACTTATGACCCTGGACATTTACCTTCTTCGGATTAGCTCCACGGGGCTGGCGCTGGACGCCAGGACGGCGAGGGCCAAGATGGCAAACAAGAGGACAAGGAAGCGCATTTGGTGCTGGCAGTAATGTCACGGTCCTGTTGATGTGAGTGTCCGTCTTCCACTGGGTTGCTGCCTTGCTTTCGCTCCTTGGTTTTTGAATCGGAAGTACCGGGCTTGTCCATCTTTAAATGGGGATGCGCCGCAGCCGCGTGCTTCGCCCGACGGCCAAGGTGCTGCGCCCATTACATTTTTTTGTCTGTGTGTCTGGACGAGCACAAAGCCAGCCTGTCCCGCCACCCCTTGCCGGATATCTTCACACAACACCGGCTGTCGCTTGCCTGACGGAAATCCTATTCCGCCGTGCTCATGGATGAAATTTGGAAATGTGTTAGTGTTCGCTGGCAAGAAAGACGGCGAGTGGGCGCGAAGGCTTGAATATCGACTCGGCTCTAAATTGAACCGTCCAACAGGAAGAAAGAATTTTGGTTTCGGAAGGAGGAGAAAGGCAGAGACTGCTCAAAGTACGGACTATCTTCCGCCCGCCTCGCTCATCTCGGGCGAAAGGGCGATTTACTACGAATTTTGGTTGAGGTTCTTCCCGTCCCGTGAAACGACTTCGGGACAACCTCTCTCACACACACACACACACACACACACCACACACTCACTCTCTCTCTCTCTCTCTCTCTCTCTATCTCTCTCTCTCTCTCGTGCAGTGGTTAGGTACGCTTGCTTTGGGGCGTCGGGTGAACGGATTGGCCTACGACGTTTACTGAGCGGCCGGCCCAGGTTCGAGTCCAAGGCTGTGCAGCGGTACGGCATTCGCCGGGCAAGCCAATGCACTCCCAGTCAGGCGCTGATGTGTCTATCTTTTTGATCAATCCCAAACTTGTCGACGATTGAATTAGACGACCGATCACGTTCAACCATTTCGAAATCACCGCTTGAACACCAGACAACCCGCATCTGCTGCTTCGGGCGCATCGGCTGTATTTTGGTTTTGTGTAAACTTTTCTTCGCAAACCTTGTTTTCAATCTTTTTGCAAGGAGTTTGAAAAGCCCGAGTCGTCCACCAAGGGCTAGGCGATGGGCCAGCGTCTGCGGTCGGGCGCATGTCCATAATCGCTGCTCTCTCCGGCGCAACCATTCCGTGCACGCATAAATGTGCGTATTTATGAGATCTTGCTGAGTTCCCGCAGGGCGATCTCACGGTGCCGCCCGTTCGGGAGGGATCGCGGCATTCTCCACCGCGCAAGGAACAAGGGACGCCAGTACGCGTCGTCGGCGACACGGATCGACCAAAGCTTGGAGACGCAGCAAAGGCGGGCGAAGGAGTGGCAGTATGCGACGAGGGCCAGGATTCGATGAGCGATCTCGGGGCCAGCTGGGAAGGCTGTCGGATGCTGCCACCGCGGCGACCGCACTCATATGTGATTATGAGAAGTAAGTAAAGAACCGGTGACAGCCAAACCGGAAGTAAGAGAACAGTCCAAACAGTCATAAACATATCCTTGCCATCTCAGCACTTTCCGCCCTCTCTGTTAGACTGGATCCGAAGCCGCCCGAGCTCGGTTTCAGTTTCTTCTTTCACATTCGCCTCTTACCAGCCCAACAGAAACAACACCTTCCACTTGCCTGGGAACGGCGCAAATCACTTTTTCAACTCCATGAACTCATGAGCGTATGGTACGCCCCCGTCGAAGTCCCACATGACCACTTCGCCAGCCTAGCACGAGAGAAAAGGGAGGAACGGAGCATTAGGCTAATGTGCCTTTTCGAAAACCGAATTTGTGCTTAACTGCTTCGCCAACTACAACCCCTGATGCATGCAGACACAACCCTGAAAAGAATTCGCCCTGTTTGCGCAGAGGAGGTATTTGGCGCACGATCGTTCCACGGTTGAAAAGGTCACGAGCTACAATGCTGATTGTGGCTCCACTTTTGCTTTTCACCAACAGATTGCCGCAGTGAAGGCTGAGGACAACCAGCTGGTCGTCGCAAGCTTCCCCAAACAAGCGCTTGCCAGATCGAATGTCCCACGCGTAGACCCCGTTCTGGCATCCCGCAGCGAGGGTCGAGTTTTCGAGCTGAATCGACGCGACGGCGCTTTCAAATTCTTGCGTGTGGACGACGTCTCCAGAAGGCAGGCGTAGCACTTGGACCGTATTGTCTGAAATGGGAAACGCAATGAGACCGTTGTGAGCGTCGACGCTGCCGTACGAGCGCTTCGCCTTGGTAAACGTTTTCACAATGGCTTTTGTCGAGCGCGACCAAACGTTGACGCGATCCTCGTCCGCACCGACAACGAGCTCGGCGTTGACGTAGACAAAATGAACAACGCCGCTGAGCCCGCGCAGCGTGTCCTCGAGCTTGCCAGTCTTTGCGTTCCACGCTTTGACTTCGCCCTCCACGTGCCGCACACGATCGTGCTGCCGTGACAGGCAACGCTGCGGACTCCGCGCCAGGATCCGGCGAGGGTACGCACGCATTTTCGAGTGGCGCGATCCCAGATCTGAGCGCCGTTGTCGTGTGCGGTCACGATGGAGAACGCGTCGACGCAGATGCCGCGGCCAATCTTAAAGTCCGGACCCTTGAGCTTGCCGGTGCTGGCACCCAATCGGAAGCGGGCGAGATCTCTGCGATCGCGGAAGAGCTTTTTCCAGAGAACGGGTGTTGTTTCGTTCCGGGTGTCGTCGGCTGGCCGCGGTCGAGGATATTTGGGGAGTCGGCGAGCGACACGGGCGCGTTCCAGCGGCGAGGAACATTGCGCGCCAGAGCGTCCAGAACTTGGATGCGCGGCTGAGACTTGCGAGGGACTTGACGTCGGACGCGACGCATAGGAGCACGCGGTGGAGGATCTCTTCGGGCATGGCCTCAAGGGAAAGGGGCCGCGGGTGCGATGGCTCGTGCTGCTGCTGTCCGTGCGGGCGAGACGGGTCCGAAGGGGGTGGGCGTGGTTGCGGAACAGGTGGGAGATCGAGGGCGGTCGGCGATCATGGTGGCTGTCGGCGTCTTTCCGTTGCTACACAAATGCTCAAATCGGCTCCTTACTGTTTCTGGGGCGGCAAGGCGATTGTGGAAAGAGTTTCTCCCGGGGGACATAGAAATAATGCAGCAAGTGAAAATTGTAGGCATCAGCAGCAAGCCTCGGCTTGTGGCTATATGAACTAACGGCCACCTCTTTCGGGCTTCCTCTCCTTTAACAGGCTCTTTTCGCGCGAATACGCAGTCGAACTAACTCTGGACGGGCCGGGAGGAGACATGCGGTTGGACCAAAGGGCCGGTGAGGAAAGGAGCTCTGGGGGGCCTCGAAGGGACAGCGCATTGTTGGGCGCGTGCAGCAGTTAAGCCGCCCCACACCCACATCACACGCGCCGCCGCGCGGAAACAGATCAAAATGAAAGAATCTCCCGGCGGCGCAGCAGGTGTCGTTTGTTTGTTTGTTTGTGTGTGTGTGTGTGTGTGTGTGTGTGTGGTGCGGGTGCGTGCGTGCGTGCGTGCCTGTCTGAGCCCATATCTATGCTGGTCACAGGCCTCGCCCTCGCAGTACTTTCCCACGCATTCGCCGCTGGGTCGCCGGTCATGGCACCTGCAAACGCACCGCACTCTCACATTTCCCGACGAGGCAAGACTGCAACCTTGCCTTCCTCCGCGCTCCTCTCGCGTGCATGCCCGGGCGTCGCTAACCTCCCAGTCTTTCTTCCCCCCCCTTCCACATGGCACACGCGAATATACCACTCACCGCGAACAGATCCGGGTGACGAAGTCGCCATCCAGAATGGTATTATCGGGGCTTTTTTCGCCTTCGCCGTTATTCTCTTCTGCTTCTTTCTCGGCTGCGCCACCAGAGGCCAGCCCGCGAGCTCTGGCGACGACCAATCCACCCGGAGCGCATAACAAGGCTTGGGCAGGGATCACAGCCCCTCGCCTCGTTCTTAAATAATGAAAAGAGACCTCATAGTAAACATGATCATGGCGTATGGCGCGCCAGAAGCACTACTGTGTTGTTGCGTGCCCCACTCCTCCCCAACCTTCTTTCTCAATAAACTGACTCTTTACGGGCAAAACAAAGACAGTCTTGATTCGAATTTGGCACAACAATGGCCGCTGTTTAACCTATTTGCTTCTCACCCGCGACAACATCCCACCCACTTCTTGCCTACACCGACAACCTCACACCAAACAGCTGGACTTTCGTTCCTGTAATCTCAAATCAGTACCAGACGAACCTCAAACAAAATCTGCAACTCCCCTTACCCGTCCACACAGCAGGGCAAAGCTTCGCCATCTCCGCGCCCCCCGACGGGCTGGTGCTCTTTACGAAAACGCACCCCCACATGTAGCTCATGAACCACACCCGCACGGGTTCGGTGAAGGTAAACTTTCGAATGTAGATCGGGTTCGGGAGAGGGAGCAGGCCGACTAGAGTCCCGCTCTGCAGGTACTCGATGACTTTGCGGTCGTCGTTGAGCCCTTGGGTAAGGCAGAGGTTCTCGATGGGCGGGCCGAGGGCGTCTACGAGGGTGAGGAGGAGGTGGAGGCGGAGGTGAGATTTCCAGTAGTTGAACTGGGATTAGTGAAAGAAAGGGTGCGGTGTGTGTGTGTGTGTGTGTGGGGTGGGTTGGTTAAAAAGGTTCCCACGATCGTTAAAGACGACGGAACACACACCCATTCGATCGTCGGCTCAAACTTTGGCTTCTCGCCGACGACGGCGGCCGGTAGCTTCCCCTTGGCCTTGTCCGACAAGGAGTCGATTGGGCTCGCTGGCGGCGGAGCGCCACCGTTCTTTTCCGTCTCACCAGCTGTTGGCGCGGCCTCGACCCCCGTCACAGACCCGGGTGACTGCAGCGCGCCGCCGCCGTTCTGCACGGGCGTCGACGGGGTAGAATTGGCCGTCGCAGCTTTCGCCTCGTCCGGCGGCGAAACAGACTGCCGCGGGAGCGTCGGCGACGCGGAGGCGTCCCCGTGGACACCCGCCTGCTCCAACTTACGAAGCCGCTGCAGCTTCAGGTCGCGCAGCCGGTTGAGCTCTTCGGTGGCGGACTCAAAGGTCATCTCGTGGAGCTCGTGGAAGCGGTTTTTGTGACGAACGATGGCGTACACAAGGTGGGTGTTGCCTTTGCTCAAGAGACACGCAGGAATTGATTGAGTGTGGAGTTGGATGAGCTCTTTGATCGGAGGATCGAACCGCTCTGTTCCCACTCACCCGTGATTTGATATTGCACCATATTGTTGAAGACATCGAGGATGTAAAAGACCATCTTGTGGTTTGTTTCGTTCGAAAGCATGTAGCCCGGGTTTGAAAACGACATGAAGAGACCGAGCAATTTGTTGACCGTGACCACCGTCAGCGATTTGACGAACGGCGACACGTTCGTGAGCGTTATGAGGAAGTTCTCGTGAAGGCTTGCGACCGGAGTTTTCGAGGTAGTTGTGATAATCGCGTGGATTGCCTACGACACAGAAACAGTCGTTTAAGTCATTACGACACTCGAAACAAAATGCGCGCGACCAATCACACGTACCAGGAAGAGAAAGTCACCAAAGTTACCTTGCGCAAACATTGGTAGGCTTTTGGATGCAACGCCGACAATACTTGCGTCAAATGCAGTGTTTAGCTGAACAGCGAACGCGCGATCTTGGGACAGCATGTGTAGTAGGAAGCAGCAAGTGCGAACCAGTCCCAGCTCGTCTGGAGGAGGAAAATTGAAAAATCCGCGTTACAGTAGTTGGTGCAGTACTGTTGGCTTACTTGAGTTTCCCTTGTTTTCCATGACAAAATAAACCAACGCGCCGAGGACGGTAAGAATTTTTTCAGAGGATTTGGCAAAGGCCGCGAATTTCTGCAGAATTTTACGTCAGACTCTCGCTTGTCGGCAAACTAGTGTCACCTCGTTAACGTCCATCAGCTCCCAGAACAGCATGAGAACTTCAGTGTGTATCGATATTCGTTTGTTTGCACCAGGAAGGTAAGTGTTCGAAGTCTGCCTTGCTTTGTCAGACTCAATATCTAAAAATTTTCGCTCACATCGAGGGGGTTTTTCAACGCTCGGCAGATTCCATCCATCATGAAGCGAAAGTCTTCGACACGGTGAAGTTTCGCGGCGTACAGACGAAAATCGTTGTTCCCCGAATTCGGCTGGAAGCACGCAAGTTAGGCTTTTATGATACCAAATCAGCTCACCACAGCCGCTTCCTTTGGCATGTCAGTGTTTGTGGTGTCAGAGGTTACTGCAGGGTTGCCGTCCTCGCCTCTAAATGAAAGACGTAAGATATGACAGTGCGTGGTAGGCGCGAAAGAAGCCCTTACGTTACTTCAGCGTGAACTGAGATCGATTGCCGCCTCGTCAGTGGCGCACCCCCACCGAAGTCCAAAAGCACAATGAGCGTCTCGAGACAGAGCGTAACCAGTTGTTCATGCGAATCCGTGAAAAAGACCTGAATGGGTACCATCGTTGACAAGTGGTGGGGGCCAGCGAAAGGTAAAGCATCGCAGTAAGAACTCACATGATTGTATGGAATGAGGCCCCAGCCTACGGGGTCGTAATTGCAAGGCACGTTCAGAAGCGAGCACAGCAACGTCAAAACTGCCTTTTTCTCCAGACCCGTTCCGACCGTCACTGCCCACTTGTTTACGACTTTCATAGACGTCGCCGCCGGATGGTACATCCCCGAAGACAGAAGCGCAAGAAACAGCCGGAGAACTTCGATGCGGTTCGCAATGATGGCTGCAGGTGCTGATGGGGCTGCCGACGCGCCAACACCCTTGTCCCAAATAACGTAACGCACCCCAGGGTCCTTCGAGACTGAGTCTGGAAGAGTCAAGCTTTCCGACAATACGCCAGTCAGAAATCCGGGGCACCTTCCTGCCGGCTCTTCCTCCTCACCCTTTGTAAAACAGCAACTGCACGACGGATCGAATCAGCTTCGGTCCCAACCGGTCGTCCACCGCATCTGCCGCGTCGCTGCTGCGCGTCCAAAAGATGGTCTCAGCGAGGTTTTCCGACGTCGCCGTCTCGAAAATGTACGGCACGATGCGCGTGAGGATCCGCGAGCAGTTCAACACGTCGCGAATGTCTTCTTTCGTCGGGGCTGTTTCAAGAGATGTAAATCGAAAGATCCGCGCGCTCAGCTGTGGTGGGATCGAGTGGCGAAAGTTAGGCGAGTTTTGAGATGCGCCCCGTCAAGCGATCGCACGTTGGGGTTGTCATATTCGAAAGCGAACGACTGGTTTTCACCTTTTTGCATAGGGTCTGCAGGTTCTCGGGGGCCGAGTCTCTGACAAAGCGAATGTCCTTGGGGGAGAAGAGGTTGAAGATCTCCTCCGCGTTCGTCGGGAGCTGGTAGAATTGGGCGAAAAACTCGTCGTCCGACAGGTTCTGTGCGAGCAAACGTCAGCAGATGTGCAATCGTCAATTCCCAGTCAGCGACAGCGGCAGATCGCCTCCGGCGAGCCCGCGATCGTCGGTAAAAGTTCTTCGTACCCCCCGCGGGAGGCCGATGCAGACCGCGATCTGCGCGATCCGTGTCTCTTCGCGCCCACCGCCGCCGCCGCCCGCTCGCTGCTCACTCTGGCTTACCCTCTGCTCGAACAAGGCAAAGACGTTCTTGCGAAACGCCAGCGTGCTCTCGGTGGCACCCATTGTTGTCGTCGTCGATTTCTTTGGCTTCCAATGGCACAATGAAAAAGCGACAGCCACACCGTCTGCTCTCCGCATCAGGTGTAAGCAAGTCCCATGTGGGCGGATGTGGGTATGGGGGAATTAGGAGTTGCTAAGCACTGCTCCACGTATTAAGAGCAATTCCAGCGTTCATGGCTTAGAACATAAGAGATTAGATATGCTCGGATTCTCGTTCTGGACTGAAGGACGCAACATAGGGACGTCGATAATACCGGAATTCAGAAGTGTTTCTTCTAATTAAAAAACTCGGTTACCTGCCAACATCTCGTCGCTTTAACGACTCCAGCCTCAACCTTCGGTCACTACAGTAACCTCAACACCTTTTTTAATTTGAAGACCGAGAACCTATCAACCACTTCCCGAAACATCTATTCTCTTCCATCAGCATGCCGTATCGTTTGGTTGTAGAGGCGAGCTGATTCAGAAAGTGTCATAACCAATTCGTCAATTAGGATTTTCACCACGATCACTCACCCAATGCTGCTGATCGTGCCGTTCACTGATTGCGATCGTGTTCGCAAGCTCGTTTCGGAGATGCAGAAACAGCCAGCCGCTTCTCAATCTTTCTCACATGGTGTTGTCCCCCCCCCTCCCCCCACTCTTGCAGTTTGGGCTGCTGGTCCCCCCCTCACACACACCTGGTCGACGAAAGTTGGTCCCGTTCCCCCCGCTTTTGTCGGTCTGTCCCCAAATGGCCCAACTGGTGTTCCCCCCCCCCAGATCTAAGTTTGTGCGCAGACTCCGGCAATGTGATCATGTGAAGGAGAGGGCCAAATTTGATATTCCATAAGCGCTTTATCAAGTTAAAGATCCTGTGCATTTAATTTACTGTTGTACCGTAGCAATTTGATTATCGCAAACCAGTCTTGCTCAACAGAATATCCGAGTTTTGGTAATGGTGCGCCTGTGCCCTTGCGTTCACATCATCATTTCAACCTTCTCGCCCACCCGCGACGTAAATATTGGTTGGGGAGTGTGGGGCCGTAATCAAGGCATGTCAAAACCGAACGCGTTTTGTTCGCTATTTTGCGCGTTTATTATCGAATTTTTAGATCGTTCGTTCCCTCTTATGTCTAGCTCAGTGTACGACGGCATTTGAAGAACCCCTCCCTTGCCGACAAAGCTACGAGGTTTTCTAATTATTTCTACTCGATACGCAGAGGCTGCAACGAAGATATCGCTGGGATACTCCTTACCGTCGTGATCGTGAGGGAGATAACTTCCCCTCGTGTCCAATAATCACGCTCTTTCCACTTCTAGGCTGGCGCCTTCCGCGAGCAGATGTCACGGATCGATGATCGCCACCTCCAAGCGTCGATCTGGACCGTCTTGGCCCTTAATCTACTTAACAACCTGTTCTATGCCTTCTTTGATGGGCTTACATTTACTGAAGACCAACAAGATCTTCTGTCGAATTTGTACTGGGCACCCACAAGTAGGTCAATTTTCTACGCGCTAAAATGATCAGATCGCTTCGATAACTTTTGTACTGTGCCTCGTAGTTTGCATGGGACTGGAGGTGCCTTCACTACCTTGATTGTTACAAAGCTGATCTCGAAACCCCTTTACTGCGTTCAGTTTGCGCTGCTCTCATACCACACCTCTTACAGAGCGCTTTTGCTTATGATTCCTTCGAGAAAGCAGGTTTTGTGGATTGCCGCGTCCTTGTTTGCCCTGGTTGAGTTGGCTCTTCACTCGTGAGTACGAGGATTTTGCGGCTAACATGGCTCACGAACAACTTTCTCACAGATCAGGTACTTTGCTCTTTCGTGTCCATCATGATTCTGAAAGCTCGATTCTTCATCAGATCTGGCCGTTTATGCACTGCCAGATGGCCCCACGGTAAGACTCCATAATGGTTAAACCTCCTTTCATACTATCAGCAGAATCCGATACAAGTGAAGCTGTCCATCACCACAGCATCGTATAATTGCATCATGGAAACGTTCTTCTTCTGTGCTTCGCAGTACCGAATCGTCACAGTGATGCGGGAGATGAACAATGCGAAGGTTGGATTTTGGGTGTACTTCGATTGTATCGTTCGATGCTTCTTGTATTCGGGGTCGATGCTGTTATTCTTCATGACCGCAGGTATGATTGCTTAACTGCGAAAGGAATTATGCATCGATTGGGCTCACTTGGTTCTGTTCAAAAACAATCAGGAGGATGGTTCTACGATTCTATGCCAGGTGAGGAGTGGGCTTTCGATCATTGGCAAGCGATAGCTAAAACTCTTAATTATCGTTCGTCTGATCCAGCATGGTGCTAAGTCCTAATCCTTGTGTATCACGATGCTTAACCTTCTGATAGGATTTTTGGAGTCATTTCTTACCCAATGATGCTGATTGTGCTGCTGACTGACTGCGATCGTGTCCGCAAGCTCGTCTCGGAAATGCAGAAGCGGACATCAAGCGTTCATTCCGGTCTGCTAAAAGATACAACATTGGGAGGGAGGTCTCAAGTCAATAGTGCAAAGGTGTAACGAATAGCGAAAAATAAGAATATTGTTGCCATTATTTATGATCTGAGAGGCGGGAAAAAAAAACATCAGTAATGTCCAGTTCCGCGTAAGGAAGTCATTTGTTTGGCCGCGAACGCGTCGCGGGGCTCATCAACAGCTTCCACATCTCAGCGGGTGCAACGAGGACATTGCTGGCGTACTTCTAACAGTCGTCGTTGTAAGTTCACTGCAGCACCTGTAGTGATCTTGATCGGTCAACCAAACGCAGGCAGGCGCATTCCGCGAGCAGATCTCGCGTATCGATGATCGCAACCTTCAAGCGTCGATTTGGGGTGTCCTCGCACTTAATGTCATCTGTAACGTATTCTATGCCGTCCTCGACGGTACTACGTTTTCCGACGATCAAGGGGACGGCACTACGTCCTCCGACGATCAACTGTATGTTTTACCGTACTTGTACTTAGGCCCGGCGTGTAAGTATGAGTGAGTTCTAGTTACGAAAACAGAGGCTTTCGAACTGACTCTTTTCGCTAATTTTGCGAGTTTGCACGGCTCTCGAGGTACAAATCGTCGAGTCGTGTCCGGATCTTCCTTCAAAGTGACTCTTCATAAACTCACAACACTCGTATTTTATAGTTTGCACTTCTCTCATACCACACATCATACAGAGCGTTGCTGTTGATGATTCCTTCGAAAAAAAATCTTTTGTGGATTGCCGCCTCAATAGTCGCTTTCGTTGAATTTGCACTTAACGCGTGAGTTTTCTAAAACCATCGCTCTACTTTGACGGAGGAGTCGCCCACAGATCCGGTATTTGTTTCAGCTTGTTCTTCTCCTGCCGAAATTCTCAAAATTTTGCCTTGATCAGATATTTCTATCTTTGAGCTGCCAGGTGGAGCAACGGTGAGGATGTTTGCTCCTGGGTCCCATTTTATTCTCATTGGCACCAAAAATCCAACAGAGTCAAGTCCAAGTAAACCTATCCATCGCCACGGCAACCTACAATTGCGTTATGGAGACATTGCTTTTTGGCGCGTCACAATATCGAATCATCGCTATCATGCGCGAGATGAACAACGCGAAAGTGGGAGTTTTGGTGTACGCCGATTGTGTGACGCGGTGCATCTTGTACTCAGGGACGATCTTTTTGTTTTTTATGACGGCCGGTGGGATACTCGATAGTTCTTAAGGTTGCACTTCTCTAACGAAATAGAATATCAGGTGATTGGTTTTTCGACGGAACGCAAGGTTGGGCAGAAGTGTCTTTTGGTTCAAGGATTTATTCACTACTAACACGCTCATCTATCAGCTTGGTAGGCATGAGTGATCGTGAACGCAGCCAAGTGGCCTGATGATCCAAATTAACACCCTTCCTCAGGATTTTCACCACGATCACTTACCCGATGCTCCTGATCATACTGCTCACTGACTGCGATCGAGTCCGCAAGCTCGTTTCGGTAATGCAGAAGCGGACCACAAGCACTCAATCAGATTTGATCAAGCAGTCAATGTCGCGATCGAGGTCTGAGAGCACCAGCCAGAAAGTGTAAACTAGGAACAGCAACCAAGCCTTTTAGGCCTCGCTCGGCGCCGAAAATCTCCTAAATGAAAAACTGTATTGTATCGCGATTTGTCTCTCGGCCGCTACAATTCACTCTTTCCCGCACGGGTCGCTCGGCGCCGGATTCTGTTTGCCACTTTTGCTCCAGTCTGCTCGGCGCTGAGTGGATCCAGATAAAAACAGGAAAATTGGAAAAAATGCTCGGCGCCAGATCCAAATCGGGCAGGTGACCGAGCCGTGCATGAACTGCTCGGCCCCGCCGTTTTTCTTCCCGCAAAAAGGCCAGAATCGAAAAACAGGTCGGGACCTGTATTGGGCCCTGGGGGATTCTGCCGATTGTCCGCGGACACTGATTGACCGGTCATGACCGGTCAGTCAACACGTGACTTGTCCGTGACTTGTCACTGACCGGTTCCTGCCGCCGCCGCCCGCTTCCGAAAAACGTGAGATCTGCCACTGCCGTTGCGTCGATCGAGTGAAACAGTGTGCACTGCGGTGATCTACGCCCGCGGGGCTTTATCCATTCCTGGACCATTCCCCACTCGTTCCCACCTATCCAGCAGGTTCGATAGCTTGCAACCGTGATGCCTAACATGCTCATATTTTCCTTCCAGGCGCCACTCCCGCCGCCTGCCAACAGGATTCCCGTCTTTGCTGTCGCTTTGAAAAACGCTGCTGCCGGCTGCTTTTGCCGTGATCCTACCCTCCGACTTCTGTTGCAGCTCTCACTCTCCGACTGCCGAGTCATTAGGTTGCTGCTGTTTCTTTGGTCCGCAGCAGACTCAACGGTTGGTTGCGACAAGTGGGGCGTATGCGTGCTGAGCTCAGCCACCTTTGACGACACTGAAGTTCTCCGGCTCGTGACCCTTGCCAGAGGCGCAAACATCAACACTTCCAAACTGTCACCAGTGCCCGCGGTCAAGATCGGTACCACCTCCTGCAGAAAGAGATCCATCCCCGCAATTCCCCAGACCCACGCCATTTACAACGTCTGCGTCATTTGTGACTTAGATACGCGACCCCACCACTACTTAATTCAGACCATTTTCGACGCTCTCAAATTATTTCAACAGTCTTGAAGGTAAGCCAAGTGCAGAAGATTCAGTTCAACTAATCACAGAACGCATGCTCACATCTTCTGCTCTTTTCTGTGACTGACTTTCAGCGCGACTTCAGTTTGCGGAACATCACTGATTAATTGTTGAACTCGTTTGTTATTTTATAACACCCACTTGCCCAATAACCCCAAAACCACCGACACAAACAAACCCTTTCGACTTTGGATTCAAGCGACTAAAGTATTGCTACGTCAGCAGGCTCCGGTTTGAAGGATTTGACAACTCTGTGAGCCTTGCACAGGTGAGTGAATAAAAAAAAAGGGGGTGGGGGGGAGAATCAACGAGAGCGCCAGCAGCAGGACAAGAGGAGAACCTGGTTGACACCTATGCGCCCACTCTGCCACAGTTGACTCGTCCTCTTCTTCTCCTCCTCATATGATCCTGCAACACGCTCCCATTGGCCCCTGTCACAAACCCCCAGTGTAACTTCGACCTGTCGTGTCAAATAAAGCGGAGATTGTATCTGCAAACAACGTGTCCATTTATTCACTAAAGCTCTTATGTAAGATGAACGCTTTGTTGCACCATCACAGATCAGCAGTGCGTGATGTAACACCCCTTTTCCTTTGTAGACACATAGTATCATACTCATTCAGATTGCCTCTGCAACAATGGATCAAGGAAAACTCTCGCAGTATGCTGCATCATTTGCCACAGCACGATTCAATGACGCAAATTTACGTGGAATATTCCCTCCCGTTCTTACAATGCCTGAGGACAAGGAGGCACAGGCCTCAGAGGAACTCTTCAGCTTCCCAACCTATGTCTGGAATATCGAAGCAACCTTTTCTAATGGGGCAATTGTTTGCATTCGAACTGGATGCAGCTGTGTACCCCGTTTTGTCAAAATTCGTTGGAGGCTTGTGAACGACATTAAACATCGTACTTATTTGATATATCGCCAATACCGATGTTCAATGTGGAAGAAGTCAACAAGAGCTGAGCTTGATCCAGAAGAAGATGCAAAAGGATCAGGCTACTTCTCCACTATTGACGAGCGATTTTTTGAGCTACTAGACGATGAAAAGCGTGGAAGATTCCCTTATATTCTAACGTTCAAAGGAGGTGTCTCTGTTGAGTTATACGAGCGCTTTGTGGCTCGCTGCTTTTACACAGCAATTGGGCTCAAATCTTCTTTGAAAGAAATTTTGTCTATTCGGTCAGGTAACTTTCTGCAAATAAACACTTTACATATTGTGAGATAAACTCTGTCTACAACTTATCAGGCCGATATGCGCAACTGCTGCAGCGCTTTGCAAAACGCTCTGAAATAATCAGTGCAGAAATCCGCCCAACTCCTCCCACTTTGGCAGACTATTTGGACAAGAACAAGCCACCTGATCGAAAGGAAATGAGCTCACTTTGGCTCAAAGAGACTGCCAAATTTGATCACCTTGCGTCTGCCCTAATGAATTCAGCAAAGGTCACTAAGTCAGTGTCCTTGGACGGAACACGAAAATTTGCGAAACGTCTACGATTTAGAAAGGGTCAACAGTCTGCAAACTTAAAGGAGTGCCACCTGCTTCTTTTAGCTCGGAATGAGATTGGTGAGTATTTGCAGCAAAGAAAATAGTGCTGACCTTGTGCGGGCACCCCTTTTTTTTAGGAGAAATCGTCAATCGGCAATTTGTCGCTTCAGAAAATCAAGGCGAGATTACTGAGTTTTTGAAGCGGATTGTGCAGTACAACGTGGAACCAACTGCCAAAGTCGGTGATACATTTACAGCTATGGATGATGCAGCTAGTGTCAGTCACACTCCAGATGGCAGTGATCTGGATGATCTAAACAGTGGTGCTGATATTTTGTGCTGGAGAAATTTTGATTCATTTGATGAACCAACTGCTGCGTCTGGTAGGGCTGCTTCTCTCTTTATTTTCTTTTTTTTTTAGGTTTTTTCGAATGATTCTCTAACTGTTTGCATATAATTTGAAAAACACAGACAACATTACCCAAGTGATGGGTGACAGTAATGCAATGAATCACGCACCAACAGGTTCGATGGTTTTCATATGACAGTTTTGCTTATACTGATATTTACGCAAACTTTGTCAAGATGATCTGATGAATGCTGTTTTCACTGAAGATTTAAACGTGAGGCATCTGTCCAGCAGTGGAACCACAAAGCAATTTGAGGAACCTGAGCTTGATGAGGACTCTGATGATGGCGAGATGAGTCTTAATGAAATGGAAGAGGATAATTGCTCAATTGTTGGGGATGAGGGGGGTGACATCCTTGACGAGATGACTATTGAGCCTTTGAGCAATGAGAGCCTTTGGTCAGATGCTACAATTGAATTTCCTGACATTGATGAAATGCAAGACATTTTGGTTGTTTGTGATAACCCAAAGGCAATGCGGGGCTGTGTGCGTGCAATGGGTAAACGGTAAGGTGCGACTAATGCTCATCCTTTGGTAACAAAATTCAACAAATCAAGATTCCGAGCGTGCCAAGATCCATTTCATCTCATTTCGCGGTCAACCTCCAAAGTTAAGAAAGAGCTGCGTGGCTTACTCTCCCGTCGATTCCACGATGCTTTATATGAATCAGACCATCAGCTGAGAGATCGATCTGACATGTTTTTCTGTGTCCGTGAACTCCTAAGCACCGTATCACCAGCAGACATTACAGTCCCAGTGGAGAGATGGAGGGCAACAGCAACAAATACACTCAAGCATATTTGGCGTGGAGACCTTGTTCCTATTGGAAAGAATAATATCCACGTTGAAGCTGGTCTGCAGCGAAGCCTCATTTCTTCCAGTTCAAATGAGTCTTTGCACAGTGAGTTGAATGCAATTTGTCGCCGGTCAATGAGCTACGAGGTTGGAATGCGTGTTTTGAGTATCTTTATTGTAAAAGTATGTGGTCAAGCAATATTCTTCAATTGATATTCAGAATGTTGACTTCCCAAAATCCCCACTTTATAAATTAACTCAGATCAATTTGAGGCAAGCTGCAGCTTATGAGAGAATCCCTCCTTATATTGATGAGACCAACATCTTCACATGGATGAAAACGGCTTTGCTATCTCATTCCCTGGTTCCAAGCTCAAAGCAGATCAGCTTTCTCTTGAACTTTATGGGTACACTTGCCTCTCTCCCAGCAGAAGTACCATGGCGAAGCTTCTCGTATCCAGAATCTCGAAGCAACCGAGAAACCTGGAAGAGTGTTTTTGGCATTGATGCTCATGTACGGAAGCCAATGATCGCTCAAATAATGAGCAGTCCATCAAAGGTTAGTTGCTGCAACTTGAGTCGCATGCCAAATAACCCAAATAATAGAAAGGACTTCTAAGTTATTTCAAACGAAGCACAGTAACATCAATTGAGTCGAAAACTTTTGTTGATAGGCTCCAGCTCTGTGATGACGACATTGAAATCCATTTTTCAATATCATCCAATGAGATTCGCCTTCTTCGGAATATTCTAATTCAGCAGAGATCCGTCGATGCACCATGGAAGGAAAGTATCTACGTCACCACTGTTATGTTCAATTCTGTGGTGAGAGCGTCACTGGAAAGTGATCAGACTTTGGACTTGAAGCCTCGCAGCCCAAGCTTTATTGAGTCTGCAATCACCAAATGGTCTCTTCTCGAAGTCTCTGAGAGAATGCATGAGTCTATCAATCTCTTTCATATCCCATTTCCAAAGCTTGGACGGATTCCCGCTGATTGGACTGATGATGAGAAATACTTGCTGGATGTTTTTGCAAAGCTTGTGCCAACTCCCAGGGAATTTCGATCTCTTTGGGCTTTTGCAGCGGACATGTGCCAAAAAGTCTATCAAAGAACTGACACTGAGCTGAGCAAGAAGTGGGAGAACACACGGAAGAAACTTCGAAGGAAAGAGGCCAAAAATTCTCAGTCAGCAGGAGTTGTTGACGTTTGCGCAGAGACTGCAATTGTTGACAGTGGACCCACAATTGCGCCACTTGATGGAAGAGCAGAAAATGCAATGGTGGAAGGCGGAGGAGAAACTGCTAGGCCCCAAAACCCAAGCATAGACCCACATGAAGTCGAAACAAGTCAGTTGCAGGCCTGTGGGGAAATGGCGTCTGATGCCAGTCTGCTGGAAAAACCCACATCAGTTGAAGATAACAGTCTCCAATGTCACAGTGTACAGATTTCGGATGAAGATATGAACAGGATTGTGGCATTTGCAGACAAACACAAAAATGGACAGAGATTTGACTGGCAGAGAGTTCGGCTGTATTCACTTGAGTTAGGTTCTATCTACTCAAACCTCACACCTGATGCACTTCGTCAAAGAGTCGACTACTTTCGAAATCGCAAAAAGCGGTCAAACACTTCGTCGTCAACTGCAAAACCCTATAGCTCTTCTGCCCCCAATCACTCTCGTGGGTCAGTGATAGAGCCACCTCCTTCTGCCTCAGTTGAAGCACAATCAAACGGAGATACAAATTCTTTGGGGGATCCAAGCGCAGAACTGAGGGCCCCCGAACCAACTGTGGAGCATTCAGCAACAACTTGCAATATGTTCCCCATACATCCTTCAGCCCCAGTGGAAACACCTTTCCAATCGGCAAAGGCAACTCTTGATTCGTCAACCCTAAAATTCAAGCCTCAATTTGGAGAAAAGCTGCCACCAGCAACAAACAAGGCATGTGACAATTGCAGGAAGAGAAAAAAGGGATGTGATGGCACAGATCGTGAGTGTGCTAAGAAGAAAGCTCGTGCAAACTGCCAAACGATCACAAATTTCTTCAGGCAGCACAAATGAATTGTGTAGGGGGCTAGTCCTATGGTGCAGAGAAAAAGAGAGTAAAGCAATAAACCTAAGTTCATACTATCTGAGTGATTCAGCAGTTCTCTTTTCGACTAAGAATTAAAAAAGTGACGCAGGAAGAAACGACAATTAGACGGCCTCTTGTGTGATGCTGAAGGCAGCGGATGAACGAGAAAATGATGGGACAGCTGCTCCAACGCCGCCTGCGGCGGCGTCGGAGCCCCCGTCGGAGCGTCGGAGCTCCCAGTGTCGGCGTCGGAGCGCCGCCGACCTTCGGTCGGCGGCATCCGCCATAGGCCCCTGTATTTCGCCTTTTGTTTGGGACATTTGACCGTTGTTTTGACTGCCCGCTCTGCACCGATCTCCGACCATGGACAACAGCAATGAGGAGTCAGAAGCACACACAGAGCTCGACAAGTACTACCACCACCAGATACAGCAACACCACACCTTGTTCAGAAACGCTGCATCCCGCCGTATAATCGTTCTTGCATCAGCTGTGGTCGCTTCCCTCTCGTTGGAACACACCATCCTTCCGCAATGGGCTCGGTGGTTTTGCAAGACAGCTGTATGCACGTCCAAGTTGCGTGGTCAAGACTGGTTGGACGAGCTTCGCAGGGGGCATAAGGATCGCATTCACAATGCTCTTCGCATGGACATAGAAACGTTTGAGTTAAGTCCCATTCACCTCATTGAGGTCGTTCCTGTCCCGCTCTGATCCAATCTCTGCGATCCACCCATGGTCACAGCCGTCTCACAAAGCTTCTCGTGGCGACAGGGAAGCTCCCAAGTACTCGTTACATGTCCCACGATGAACAGCTCGCGATTTTCCTTTACACTTGCTCTGGAAACGTTTCGTCGAGGATTGTCCGCGAGCGCTTCCAGCGAAGTGCTGACACTGTCAGTCGTTCCTTCAAGGGCGTCATCCGTGCGCTTGTTTCGCTGAAGAAACGCTACTTGAAACTTCCTGTCGTTGGAGTCAGATCCACTACCCCTACTGAGATCCGCCGAGATCGCAAACTTTACCCGTACTTCAAAGATTGCATTGGTTTGACTGTGTCATGATCTGCCTTTTAATCCAACCCTTTCCTCAGGTGCGATCGACGGATCACACATCTCTGCGGCCGTTCTGGAAACTCAATCAATTGCTTGGCGGAATCGGAAGGGTACACTCAGCCAGAATGTACTCGCTGTCTGCGGGTTTGACATGCGATTTCAGTACATACTGGCTGGATGGGAGGGAAGCGCTCATGACAGTAAGGTACTGTTGTTGATGAATTGCACGATCATCTGAACAGTCTCGAAAAGGTCCTTTCAAACGCGTTGGAATTGGGGTTTTCTGTCCCTCCAGGAAAATACTACTTAGCTGATGCTGGCTACGCGCTGTCCAGCCAGTTTCTCGTTCCATATCGAGGAGTCCGTTACCACTTGAAAGAATTTGCACAAGGAAACTTGAGGTAGTGTTGCTTCTGCTTCTTTGCATTTCTCTTCTGCGATCCTCTCCCCATTCACCTCCGGCACACATTATTTTCTCACTAAATGTTCTCTACCGCCCACAGGCCTTCAGGTCCAAAGGAGCTGTTCAACCTCCGCCATGCTTCTGCAAGAAACGTCATTGAGAGGATCTTTGGAGCCTTGAAGAAACGCTTTCCTATGCTCTCCAACATGAAGCCTTTCCCAATCGAAGTGCAAGTGGATTTGGTTACTGCGCTTGCAATTTTGTTCAACTTCATTCGGGAGGAGGGAAAGTCTGATAGCTTCGACGATTCTGTTGATGACGAATTGTCGGATTCACCAGATGATGACACAGGTGTGGCAGATGACCGAGGGGCTGGGGCTTTTCGCGACAAGATAGCCATGCAGATGTGGAATGATTATGTCGCTTTTCGTGCTTTGCGTTGAGACCAGTTTTATTGATCAATAAAAAGCTCCATGACTTCAATGCTTTTGCTTCACCAAGTGCTTGATGAAGCCCACGCGAACACGATCATCTTGGAACGAGAGAAACAAGTCGGCATTTACTGGGTTACTCGCAAAAATCTCACTAGCAACAAAAATGTCTTCCATACGAAGGAACTCATTCAGAGGGTCGACATCATCTGATCGAACCAGAGAATTGAGCAGACCGCCAGCTTGCATGATGTTGTTCATCCGCATCACTGCTGCCGAGGGTGGCATGGGGGGTAAGGGTGGAGGAGCAGGGATAGGGTTTGCAGCTAGGTCAGCGATGGATTGTCCCAACTTGTCAAGTGAGCCCTGCCATGCGATAGTTGCTTGTGAAGCCGATCCTTGGCCTTTGGCATGCGATCGCTTTGGCCGCATCCCAACACCAATGGACTCGTCAGGCGACGCAGCTCTTTGTTTCTGTGAGACCCCGGTTGCTAGAGCTGGTGCAGGTGATGGCGAAGTCGATGCTGCTGAGGGTGTTGTTCGATCAGTGTTGAGAGCAAACGGAATTTCGTCAGCAGTCTCGTCCTCACTGCTGTCATTGTCATTGCTGTTGCCCTCTTCGTTCAAAGAAAGCGTGTCGTCTGTTGGAGCCTCTGACAATCCACTGGCATCAGCTTCCACCTCGTTTGCAGTTTGACTGCGTGCTGAAGATGCCCTCTTTGCCGAAGAGCTTTTTGCAAAACGTCCACTTGCAGCAGTCTTTTCAAATATCGACTTCAGCACGGGATAGTCAGGGCAACCAAGAGCCCTTAGGTCTTTGTACATCGGACGGGAGCCTTTTGGTTGAGCCTGAGAAGAGTAAAAGGTATGCAATCAGAAGAAAAGCCAATGAGAAGGACGAACAAGAGGGCAAATCTAGGAATACCCACCGCTACGAATGCGTCGAAAACGACGTCGTCGACCAAAGGTTTGAAAGACTGCTCACTCCAGCCCCACCCACTCAAACCCTTCATCTTCTGGATTGCCTCCCACCTGAAGCAAAGCATACAATGAGATCGACGGGTCCCAGGTCGCAAGTTGATGAACTCAGTCAAACAGCTCACCTCCTCTTCTCAACATAGTACCGAGACTTAAGCGGCTGAATGGCCACTGCCATCTTAAATCGACGGATGAACGACGCCTGTGCTTTCTTCCAGGCCTCCGGCTTCAAACTTCCCCCAGCCCGTTTTCCTTTCTTCGCCAGGTGCTGCAACGTCTTCAACAGAAAGGAAGCTCTTTCACGTGTCCAGGTCATTTGCTCATGCAAAGGGCGATCGGTTTTCTCTCCATTGTCGCTGAAGGCATCGTCGCTGAGGGTAGTTGCAGTGATGGAGATGGACAACTCGGACGCTGGTACGTCTGGTGAGAAATCTGTTGGTGCAGCAGTTTGGGGAGGATGGGCTGTCCGCTTTGGCGGCTTCTTGGCAGATGCTTTCCCTCCCATTTTGGCAAAAACAGAAACCAAATCTCAATCAAGGCAGAGACCTTGTACACAGGTTGAATCATCATTCAGATGCGATCTGCGATAATATGGAGAGAAACAGAACCTGAATCGGGAAGGACAAAATTTTGGTTCAGAATCACGCCTTGATATTTTTTTGGCGCCGAGCGAGGCCTTAATAAAGTATAGCTATTGAAATCCAAAAGGCCTTTCCCATGCAAACAGGACTATATAATTGAACCTTGGCCCAGTCTTGTTGGCAGAAGCGGCACTCTGCTAAAGTCCTTTCCTTTGTTTGGATTGCGGGTTTGAATCCTGTGGAGAACCGAGCGCGTTCCGTTTGGTTGAAGTTGCTTTTATTTCCCTCAACGGATCGCCGTGTTCTCGCTCAGTCGGTGGGAATTCATCGTGGCAAGCATCGCGCCCACAGAACTTTCTTCCAGAAACACTAAAAAAGAGCCAAACGAATAGCACCGTACGAAAACTCACCAGACCGACTATGACTTTCGGAACTGAGCTGTGGGTAAGGCAGTTGAGCGTGAGAGCGAGCACGCCGATCTGGTTGCGCCTCCTTTCGTATTTCTTTCAAAGGTTGAGGAAAGATCAATCCCACACGCCGAATCCAGACAATTCTGAACCTAACTTCGTCTCATCTCTCACCCGACCGGTACCCTCCCCCTTCTCCTATTCCCGACCGTGCATCATCCCATCAACGTTTGCCCGCGGCTGTTCACACAGGACCAATGGCACGAGGTCGAAGAGTTCGTCTCGGAGGGCGTCCGCTTCATGCACGGGATCAACGAGTTTATGAAGAAGCGCGCCGAGATCGAGCTGGAGTACTCGCGCAGCATGGGCAGGCTGATCAAGCCGTACAAAGACGAGATTGCGCGCAGATCCGGGGACAAGAAGGCGTCGCCGGTGACGAAGGCGATCGTCGATAGGTGAGGAGGGGCTTTTGGCTCGAGGGAATACCAAACAGCACGTCCATGCAAGCGTGGACCCAAGTCCTGGCCGAGGCGGAAAACATTGCAACGATACACCAGAGCATTTCGGATAAGCTGGACCACGAGCTGAGGAAGACGATCAAGTATCAAGCCAACGACAACGACAAGAAGATCAAAGAGGTGTTCGTTGTTCGAAAAATTCTGCGCGCGATGCAAATCGTTAACTGGCATTCGAAAAAAATCCAGATGTTTGACGAAATTAGAAAGGCGAACCTCGAAATGCAAAAGCAGCTCACGACGTTGGATCGGGTAAGGAGCTTGAACATGAGCTCTTTTCAGTGTCTCTCAAACGTGTGTCGAAGCACAGAGCCGAGAGAGATTCGAGGTGGAAAAGAAGACCATGGAAGCAGCGAGGAGTGCGTTCGAGAAAATTTCAAAGAACACGAAAGCAACCGACAAGGAGATCGAAGCGGCGAGGTCAATCGCACATGAAAATTAGTTTAATCGCTGACCCCGTCGTGAAACAGGCCAAGGCAGAGTCCGACAAGCGTGCGCTTTTAGCCACCGACGCGATGGAAGCATACCAAAAGTGCATCGGTGAGAGACATCCATTTCTTCTGCGCCTGAGTTTTGATGCGAGAAATACCTGAAGGGGAAACGAATGAAAAGAAGAACAACCACTACACAAACTTTCTTCCCAACATCCTACGAGTAAGTTTAAATGCCACTTCATTCATGGATATGCCGATAGTTGAATTTCACACTCGCCCCTCTCACTGGAATAAAAAACAACAAGGACGTGCAAACAAACAACGAAAACTTCAACGTTCGCGCAACGCGCGTGGCCCTCGTAAAGTACCACGAGCTTCTATCCACAGTGATTCCAACGACGATCGAAGGGCACGAAAACCTGTCGGCGGCCGTTCAGCAAATGTCTGCGGAGCGCGACTCGGAGCTGTTGATATCGAATTTGAAGACGGGCGAGCCGGTTCCGCCAGACTACCTTTTTGAGGAGAAGGCGGTGCGTTTGAGTTTGGTACTATTTGCTTTATGTCGATGGATTGAATGCTGATGCTTGCATTTCGTTCATTAGTCGGCGAAGGATATTACGGTGAAGAGGCCGGCGACGGCGAGGACGCTTGCGCGGACGGAGTCGGAACGGCTGATGGACAAGGTTAATCGGTTTCGGTTGTGTTCCTTCAGGTTTTTTTTGGCTTAACAGCGTTGATTGCGGGCACAGGACGACGATGACACCATCCTGGCCATGCCACCAAAGAAAGGCCGGCGCGCCGCCGTAGAACGCATCAAAGCGCTCGAACGCGACCAGTACGACCTCGAAAAAAAGAGACAGGCCGTCGAGCTTCTCCTCCATACTTACCACCAAAAGGTTTCCCAACCTCTTTTGTATCTGCGTCAACCTTTCCGCGTCCGTTTTCTCTAACCCTGCCCGCGCAGCCCAACAAAGATCCCAAAAACCTCGACGAGCTCAACACCCAAACCGCCGTCCTCTCCGTCCGCCTCGACAACCTCGGCCTCCGCCGGCACCGGCTCGAGGCGTTCGTCGCGTCCATCGACAACCAGCCGCCGCCGGACCTGCCCGCGCACCTCGCGGGTAAGTCGATACAGCCCGTCCCGTCGCCCGTGCATTGCTTCCCGACGATCGCGCCGGACGCCGGTGGGGTGTCTTCGCCGACGGGGGCGGCGGGGAGCGCGACGGCGAACGGAGGCGTGGTGGTGGACAGCCCCGCTGGCGCGAACGGGGCAGCGGCGGCGGCGACGACGGGTGCCGGCGGATCGAACGAAAGCCTCTCTGGCGGAGTCGGCAGCAGCAGCGGATTCGCAGCGTCCCCGCGCAAAGCGAGTCTGAACGTGCTCCAGTCGTCCAAGGCGGTCGCCAAGGAGTGGAGCGCGGCGGCGTCCGGGCCGGGGCGCGTGCGGATGGTGTACGACTTTGAGGCGGCGCCCGGGTCGCAGGAGCTGTCGGCAGCGGCGGGGGACGTGCTCGAGGTTTTGGAGAAGCAGGACGACGGGTGAGAGTTGCGCTTTTTTTTTTTTTTTTTTTTTTTTTTTTTTTTTTTTGGCTTGCTGCACTCCGTAAGTTTCTCGCAATTACCCCGCGCTTACACTGGGGAATGATGAACAGGTGGTGGAAGGCCAAGCTTTTCGTCGGTGGCGTCTGGAAGGAAGGTTTCATTCCTGGGTAAGCTCGAGTCGCTCTCTCAAAGTATTCTCATTGATGCTCTACAGGAATTACACCGAAGCCGCATAGCTCGTCAATTCCTCGAAGGTCTTCCTATGGATGAGCCGACTCCCTCTGTGGATGTCCGTTTTCTGTTGCGTTTTTTTTTTCATTTTTCATCTAAGACTATCGAACAAAGATGTGAAGAACTCGCTTAGCGAAAAATGAGATTGAAAACTGCGAACCAAATGGGAAGATGGAGGCAAAGCAGGAAAAAAAGAAAAGAGAGAAACACAACAACACAATAATACGACCCCGATTGCACTGGGCGGTGATAAATTAAGAAAAGAAGCTGTCAAAAATCGCTTGCGTAGGGAACGTCGTGACCAAAGTTCCAGATTGCAATTCTCTTGTCCTAGTCGGTGCCAGGATGGAACGAAGTGCGTTGAAGACTCATCGACATCACCGAAAAGAAAACAAGCCATGGAAATTACCTGGCTCGCGCTGATGATCTTCGATGCGTCCATCTGCACGTGAAAAATCCAACTCGTGTGCACGCGCTCCAACGAATGCAGCATGGCGCCAGTCTCAATGTCCCAAACCTTGATCGTGAGGTCGTAGCTCCCGCTCACTATCCGCTTCCCGTCAAAGCAGAGCGTCCGCACAAGCTCCGTGTGTCCCTCCAGCACCCGCAAGCACGCGCCCGTCGCGGCGTTCCACACGCGTATCGTCTTGTCGTTGGACCCGGACACGACGAGCTTCCCGTCAAACTGCACGCACGCGAGGCCGCGAGTATGGCCGACAAAGTCGCGGACGAGCGCGCCGGTGGCGAGGTCCCACATCTTGACGATGCAGTCGCCGGACGCCGAGACGACGTGGTCGCCGTGCATGTGGACAGCGTTGACGGCGGCGTGGTGGCCGTCGAGGGACCGGATGAGCGCGCCCGTGGTGCGGTTCCAGACTTTGATGGTGCAGTCCTTGGAGCATGACACGATCAGGTTGCGGTTGAAGCGGACGTCGAGGACGGGGTTGGCGTGGCCGCGGAGGATGGCGGTGCAGGCGCCCGTGGCGGCGTCCCAGATGCGGATGGTGGAGTCGGAGGAGCCGGTGACGATCTGGCGGTCGTCGTACTGGAGGCATAGGACGGATCCAGAGTGGCCCCGGGTTTCGCGAGTGCAGGATTGGTCGCGGTGGTCCCATATTTTGATGGAGCGATCGCGGGAGCCCGAGACGATCCAATACGGGTCGAACTGGATACAGTAAACGGCGTCGTCGTGGCCGGTGTAAGAAGTGACTTCGGGTTCAGTCGTCACCCAGTTGTCGCACAGGTTCTGACGGTAGATATAGAGTGATTTCCACGGTACTTGCTGAATGGGAAGATGTGAGGGACGGTCAAGTGAGGGATTGCTTTGCGGTTTGGGGAGTATGGAGTGTGGCTCGGTGCGAAACGGTGTGGGCAGTTGCCATCTGGCGAGGAACAGTCTCCGCCATAAGCTATCGTCTCTGGAAATCAGAGCCCAGCGAGAAGACACCTGAGCAGCGAGAAGGAGGGCTTCGCGATCGGGCAAGAAGGACAGCACATGAACTGCGATCTCGTCAGGGAGCTCTTTCAGGAAGTCTGTTCATACGGAGATGGATTGTCGGTCATTCGCTCCTTGGAGATCCAGCAGAAAACATCCATCTCACGCAAGGAACGGCACACTCACCAACGCGAAAGAGATCCTCGTCCACGCCGCCAAAGGCAGAGTCGGTGGCGCTCATGCAGATCTCGTCGTTGTCGTCGACATTGCGATTGGGATCGTTGCTGATGGAGAGGCGGAGATGCTCGATCTTGGGTGGGGACTGCTGCTCGGAACCGCCTGCAGATGGTGCCCTGCTTGCCCCACTTGGTTGTGGATTCAAAGATCTAGAAGAGGAGGTGGGGAGAACGAGGGTCGGGTTCAAGCGAGTCGAAATCAAGCAGATCGAGTTTGGGTAGTTGAATAGGTTGAGGGTGGTCAGTGGCGAAGCGTACTAGGGAAACAAGGGGGAAGGTTCCAGCCCGTTGTTGTTGTTGTGTGAACAACCAGGACGAGGTCGGGGGAGGAAGAAGAGTGAAGATACTGCTGCTGCGTCTGCTGTTCGCTGTAGGAGGAAGGAAGGGGGCGAGCGAACGTACGGGTGCGGCGTCATTGGGAGGCCGGTCCGATGATGGTGATGAAGAAGGGGGGTGTGTCTGTGTGCGTGCGAGTTCGGGGGTACTTCGCCGCCCGACCTGTCCTCTTGTGTCCAAAAGAAAAAGGAAAAAAAAAAGAAGAAGAATAAACCACGCGACCTGCGACTAACCGCAATCTAACCACAATCTAACCACAATGCCAACTCAAAGTTTACTACTACTGCACTAGTGCTGCCCTCACGGCAGTCTAGCTCGTGCGCGGGTGTGCGACTTCACTACGGAGGAGAGATTGCAGCTGGACGAAAAATAATCACGAGGCTTTGGAAACGGCGAGTCCGCCCCCGCAACAAGCTGCACAATAAGCGTTATGGAGATTTACTTTTTTGTCTTTGTGATTGAATGGGCGTGGCCCAAGCGAGATTCGACTGCGGTTTGCTGCGGGGCTTGTGAAGGGGAGGGCGAGCACGAGAGGAGAGGAATCTTCGGTTGGGGGCGGGGCCGTGGCACGCTTCTATATGGACATCCATTCCCGAGCAAGTCGGCTACTGCGCTCTCTCTTGGATCTCTCGGGAACACCGCCGTGCCTCAGCCGAAATCAAAAGATTGGGACCACCATACTTCAGGAGGGAAAGACAGCGGTGGACGGAAGAAACTCCCCGCCCTCCAGCGAAAACTTAGTTAGATCCGAACGACGCGCTTACTCGTCGAAAATAGCAAGCACTGGATCGCGAACGTTGACCTCACTAAGCACCACGGAGGTTGTATCACCAAGCGCTTATCACAAACACCGCTGGGAGCTTCAGACGAAGCGGCCAGCAAGAGAAGAAATTTAAAGACCCATCAACTGAACGTTGCAGTATATTTTTTTTCCCCCCTTCATTCTCGCCAGCAAACATCTACTCACCCACGACTCCAGCAGTGATGTCCTTCGTAAGCACTTCCATCCTCCACGGTCCTAAAAACGCCGCCGCTTTTTCCAACATGAACCGTGGGCGCGCCATTTCCTCCCACCTGGTCCCTGAGCACACTGCCTCTGCGTCGCGTACAAACAGCGCCTCCCCGCGCCACCCAACCAATCCACGGAGCCCCTTTCGCCCCTGATCCACCGTGCTGGAAGACTTAATCTTCACGCCGTCGCCCCCGGCTCCGTCGGCCGACAGGTCAAACTTGTACTGCCCCGTCCCCCAGGTGTCGCCCACAAGCTGGCTGCTGGGCGCCGACAGCCGGTCGATGCGCTGCAGCAAGCGGGCCTCGGCGTCCGCGGGGAGGTACGGAAGAAGGCCCTCCACCACCCAGAGGGTCGTCGCGGTGGCGTCAAAGCCGAGCCGGGCGATCTCGCGGGGCCAGTCGTCTCCTGCCACGTCGGCGACCACGGCGTGGCGCTCGGCGCAGAGGGGCACCGCACCGAGATCGGCCAGGCGCTGGGTCTTGAGTGCCGCGATGGCTGCGTTGCCTTCGACCTCGAACAGCACGCGGCAGCCAGCGAGTCGCTGGAGACGGAACGCACGCGAATCGAGTCCGGCGCCGAGGATGACGGCCTGTCGGATCGTGTTGTGAACAAGAACGCTGTCCTCACCTTGTCCTGTTTGTGTCCTTCTCCTTTTCCTCTCCTTTCCTTTTCTCCGATTCTCCTTAAATTTGTTTTGCCCACATGCCCAGTGATCATGGGAACTTCTTCATCTCTGATCACTGTGCAGGTACTGTTCCCTTGACGTCGTTACCACTCCATTCATATCCTAACAATACATGGGAACTTCTTCATCTCTGATCACTGTGCAGGTCGTCTCACTCCCGCTCAACAGATCGACTCTGGAGCGGCGGAAATAGCGTCGTCAAAGAGGCGGTGTCGCAGGACGAGCGTGTTGCCCTCGGGTCGGGTGTGGATGCCCAGGAGATCGGTGAGGGCCATCCCGTTGCAACCGAGAAGGGGCCGAGCAAAGGTGTCGTTGAGGATGCGGTCCTGCCGCGTCGCCTCGTACGCGCGGAGGCGGGCCACCACCATGCAGGTGTAGTCGGAGACGGTGACGCCAGTGATTCCGAGATCGGGGACGAGTGCGGTCAGGGCGGCTAGAGGCAGGTGGGGGGAGCGAAGCAGAATGCGTGAGTTCACACGCGAATCCATCAGACTACCCTCTCTCTGTACAGGGCGGCGTGCACCCACTTACCGACGGGGTCTTTCGACGATCCCGATGGTTCTTCGTGAAGCGTCAATCCGGTCTGATGGTGGAACGCTTGCCCAGCTGCGTCTTCGCTGCTGCTGCTGCTTCGAGACTGCATAACGGTGAGTGGAGTCGAGGGGGGGTGGCCGCGGCGGGCAGGTTGCGAGGGAGGGATTTCTTATTATCCTATAAATGCATATTCTTTGGGGTCGACTGACATTCATGAGACACGCGGGTGGCTCTTTTCGAGTAAAGCTTCGAACCATGGATGGTTCACCGTGCCTTGTCCGCCTACCTTAAATACACGGAGACACGAGATCGACCAGCCTTGAAAAAGCTGCCGAACGCAACCCACGCAAGATCCGATCAAGTTTGGAGACTGCCTGATCGTCGCGGAAAGAAACCTGATTGCGATGCAGTTCAAGTTTGTCAAGGATGATGACTGGCTCGATCGGCGGCTGTGGATTGCGTCGGCACTGCATTTTTGTCACATGTGCGGGAAAAGGACGTCGACAGACCCATTGGGTAATAACAATCAGGCGCATTTGTGCTGACCCCTTTCGCGTTGCTTATTTCATTCGTTCAAGCCCGAGACAACCCACTGGCCAAGAACACTGCAAACGTCGCGCTTTTCCCGTCCGTTTCTTTTTCAAACCAGTGAAACTCCGGGATGACCACAACCTCAACGAACCCGGCGAGTTCCAAGCACGACCGGATCCGGTCGGCGGAGAACCCGTGGTGGTGCTCGGTCACATTGTGCGAGTCCGCATTGTGGAAGTCGTACGTGTCTGGCAGATCCTCTGTGCCGCCCTGCTGTTCGTGGTGGTGGCGGTGGTGGTGGTGGTGGTGGTTATTGCTGTGCTTGTGATCGTGCGAGCGCGAATGCTCGGAGGCGGCCGCGTCGCCGCCGGCGCTCCGGACCTCCAGGAGATCGGTGACGATGATGCGGCCGGTGCACGGTTTCAGCAGCTTCCACACACGCTGGGCGACGAGGTTGACGTCCTTGATGTGGTGGAAGACCAGGTGCGAGCACACGAGATCGGCCTGTGGGATCTTCGACTGGGCCACCGCGAAATGATCCTGCGCGGGGTTGGAAGCAAGGGTTAAGAGGTAACTGGAGCAATGGAATCAAATTCTTAACAAAGACTTTGTAATTTACGTCGTTGGACAGATCGAGGCAGTGCGCAGCCATGACGGCCTCCCTGCCGTCGCGTTTCGCCTTCCAGTTGAAGACGTCGACCATCCCCGCGGCGGTGTCGATGCAAAACGACTTTGCGGCCACGCCGTTGCGCAGGAGGCGTTCTGTCAGGAGGCCGGTGCCGCATCCGAGCTCGACCAGCGTCAGGCCGCCGTTCGCGTTCTTTTCGCGCAGGAACGACTCGATGCCGCAGAGACACCGTCGGCGCTGTTGGACACTCCGCCACGGGAGTCCCATTCTAGTTGTTTGGAGTGAGTGGGCGCGTGTTTGTGTAGGCATGCATCATCACTGCTGCCCGGTGCGCGTCGCTCGAGAGTTTGTGTGCGAACAGAGAAGATACGGAGCAAGAGTTGACGATCATCAAAGTGATTACCGGCGGCCTGCCTGGAGAAGAAGTCGACGTAGGGATCCGCAGCAGCAGCAGCAGCGGACGACGACGACGACGACGGCGACGACGCGTGATTCATCATCATTCGTTTCGTTCGGCGGGGCAGCGAATGCGATACACGGAACTCTCTCTGCCTTTGCTTTGAAAAAATCTTTTCTCGGCCACTAATTATAAATAAATAAATAGATAGTGCCAGGACACACACGACACACACACACACGACACACACACTCGACAGCAGCAAGTAAATATTTACCCTCGTGACCAACGGAAGACGAGCAGTAGATATTTCAAATGGAAAGAGCCAGTGGGGGCGCGACCCCGAAAAAGCGCTATCGGCAGGGGCCTCAGCAAAAGATGCGTGTTCTTTTCTTTTTTTTTTTTTTTCACTCAACACGGAATTCCACGTAAAGCACAAACGAGAGTTATCAACAGGAGGGCGGAGACAGTCGCGCGAGAACCGGCGCTTCCGACGCAATGTCTACTCGTACACGACGCCGCCACCGCTGTCCTTTGTTACCAGCTCCATTCTCCACGGTCCTCCAATCGCATCCTCCTTCTTCAGCTTGATCCGCGGAAGCGCCACCTCGTCCCATCTGGCCCCAGTGCACACCGACTCTGCGTCGCGCACAAGCAGAGCCTCCCCGCGCGCCACCCAACCAACACACGAAGCCCTTTCCGCTGCTGATCCACCGTGCTCGAAGACTTCGCCTGCACGCCATCACCGCCTTCCTCAGCCGACAAGGAAACCTGGAACTGCCCTGTGACCCACGTGTCACCCACAAGCTGGCTGCCGGGCGCCGACAGCCGGTCGATGGACTGCAGCACCCGGCTCTCGGCGTCGGCAGGCAAGTACGGGAGGAGGCCCTCGACCACCCAGAGGATCGGCGCCGCAGCGTCAAAGCCAAGTCGCTTGATCTCTCGCGACCAGACGTCCCTGGCCGCGTTGGCGATTATGGCGTGGCGCTGGGCACAGAGCGGCGCCGCGCCGATAGTGGAACTCTTGCCCTTCTTTTTCGTTGTTCTGCGATTGAATAGCTATGCTCGCTGCTGTTTCCGGCCTCCAATTTCAGGTGCCCGTCTCGGATACACACCTGTGGCTCGGTTTCCAAGTGTTCGCACACCGCTTGCGAAAAAGAATGAGTGTGGCGGCGGGAAAAAAAAAAAAAAAACAAAAAAAAACACAGAGAATTATACAAGCATCATCCCCTGACGGTGGCACCGCGCGACCCCGCATGGGCCCATCACGAGCGGCCGCCACCGCCGACGCACGCCCACGAGTCCCTCCGATCCGCACGCCCGAGCAACCCGTTCGGCGCTTCTGGAAATGGCTGCTACTGCACACGGGACTCGCCGCCAAGCCTCCTATTCCCGCGCAGCCTCCAATTCCCCCGCGGATCGTCTCTGCCCATTTCGCCTTCACCGAGATCTATCTTCACCTTCCTGACTCGCAATCACGCTTCCGTTTCGCCACCCTGTGTCGGCTGCCCGCGCTGCAAGCACACGCTCTCTTCGCCATATCAAAGTCCAGAACCTACACCAAAGTCCCCGCTCTGCAGTTTCTGCATAGACAGCTGCCGACGGATAAGGTGATGGCACTGTACAAGAACGTGGACATTGACTATTGCGCAAATCGCTTCGACGAGGATGGCGTGGTTGCATACCTGCAAAGCTGGAAAGACAGCGGCCTCCCCCTGAAGTACACTGAAGAAGCGCTCGACGAGGCAATGCAATTCGGCAAAATGAAGGTGATCAAGTGGTGGATCACCAGCGGCCTCGAGCTCAAGTACAGCGCATCGGGCATGGATATGGCCACCGCGTTTGGGCGCATCAAGACGCTGCAGTTTCTGAAAGACAGCGGGATCCCACTCAAGTACTCTGAACGCGGGATCGATGAAGCGTGCGCGGTGCACAACCTCGACACGCTGCGATGGTGGAAGGAGAGCGGCCTGGAGATGAAATTCTCTCACAGGGCGCTGGACGCGGCGAGCGATTCCTTCATCGGCGTGAGGATCTTGAATTGGTGGCGCGACAATGGGCTCGAGTTCAAGTACTCCGAAGACGCTTTCCGCGCGGCATCCGGCTACGGCGGCACCGAAACGCTGCAGTGGTGGAAGGACAGCGGGCTGGAGATTCGGTGCGACGCGACCGTGCTCAAGTACGCTAGGGACGATAGGGTGCTTGACTGGTGGAGGGACCGCTCCGGCACGAACTTTGTTGCGCAAGTTCTTGCGGATGATGGGTTGAGGCTGTCGATCCAAGCTGGGTGCAGGTACTATGGGGGGCAAGCCGTCAGGGAGTGGTGGGAGAGGAATGGCAATCGGTGAATGATTGTGAGATTCATGGGATTTGGGCATCTGGCCGCGGTGGTACTGAAAAACCGATCTCAGGGAAAAGGAAGATCCCGACCCCGTCAAGCCAGCTCACTTCCCTCGAACCCTTATAACCTTTTAAAACCAAAACGATACGGCAACGATGCAAGCCGCTGAAGAAACTCCTTCAAAGGATCGATACCAGAAACTGCAGCCTGGAGGCGCATACTGTCCTCGAAGGTAGGGCAATGGAGGCGATATTTCCTATACTCTTCGGGCACAAGTTAGGGCCAGGGATGGGGGCCTACATCGCTCGCCAATGAGTAGTTGGGTAGAAAAAGTGACGAAGGAGGAGAGTAAGGCGTGGACTGAAAAGAGTGCATGGTGTGGCGGAATGAGATTGTAGCACCGAAACTCTGCACAGTGGGATGGAGCTTCGGTACAGCACAATCGTGCTTCAAGGGGCAAGTGAAACGAGGGTGTTGGACTGGTGAACATTCTTCTGGCACTGATCTTGTAGAGCAGGTTTTGAGGGATCGGGCATATAAGCAGGAGCTCCAATAGAGCGCCAGGCAACGTGGGCTGGGACGTCGCAGATTGGTGGAAGAATTCCGGATCTCGATGAGCAAATCGAGATGAGGGAGGATTAGGGCATCCATCCATTTTGCAAACTTTCTCTCCACTTCTCATGCATTGATAACGATGAGAAATGAGCAGCTTGTTTCAGTTCTGAAGAGCCCTTTCGAAATTGTAACGGTGAGGAGTCGTGGGTTTTTGGTCGTATCTATGGGATATCGTGCCTTCCTCACAACCTAGGTCTTATTACGAACAGTTGATGAGGCCAAACTAAATTTTCAAACGCAGTCAAGCAAGTCCGCTTTCAGGGTCGCACCGCACTTCACGAACAGCTTCCCATCCTCTCGGCCACAAACAACTTGAAGGGACTCTCTTGAGACTCTCGTGACGCGTTCTCAATCCCAGTCACGGTTATCTTTCAGCCTAGCCCGCTAACTGTCCAAAATTCGACCGCCCGTGCGGATCGTGGCCATTGCGCGATAGGATATCTGTAGCCCTTTGGTGGCCGAGTCACGGCGCTTTATCGGTTTTGTCAAGGAAAGAAAAATTTTCAGGACTGATAGCCTCCCCGTGGAGAATGGAGCTGCTGACGAAGGTCGTCATTTATTTGCCAACGTTTCGTGGTGGTGATGTATTTATTCTGCGTCGACTGCACATGATGACTTCTTCACCCACTCAGCTTTCGCTTTATTTCAGTTCATCTCAAAGAGTCTCCCACCACTCCACAACGTCCAGCCTCCCATGCTCTCGAGCGTCATCCACAAGAATCTGCTTCCCTGCCCCATCATTCAAAACATGCTGGACAAAGTCCTTGCGTGAAGAAGCCTTCCACCAGTTGCTGGAACACCCGCAGCATCTCAAAGTTTGGTTTCAGCTTATCGGCGACGCTCCATGCCCGAAGCCAACATGACCGTCCTGCGGCACCGCATCATGGACGACGCCGTCTCCGCCGCACCGCCATCCATCCACCTGACAGTCATCTTCGGCGCCCGCCTCGACTCGCGCGCGTTCCGCCTCCAGCGACTCGACTGCTGCCGCGCCGTGTTCGAGGTCGAATGGAGCGCCGACATCGCAGCCCTCAAGACCCAGCGCCTGGCCTATCTCGGCACCCGCTGTGCGACCAGCGCAACGCCATAGTCGCTGATTGGGCCAGGGGACGTCTGGCCCCGCGAAATCGTGCAACTCGGCTTCGACGCCGCGGCGCCGACCCGCGGGGGGTTGGAGGCCTCCTCCCGTGCCTGCCTGCCTACGCCGAGGTCCGGCTGTCTGTGCACGGCAGCCAGCTTGTTGGCGACACGTGAGGGACGGGGCAGTACAAGATTGGCCTGTCGGCAGGGGGCGTCGGCAGTTTTGCGACGGGGCGGTGTGCGCGGAGACCAGGTGGGGCGAGATGGAAAGTTCGCGGTTCAGGTTGGAAAAGGAAGTGGCGGTTTTAGGACTGTGGAGTTTACGAGGAGTCGTGTAGGAATAGCGGTCGACCAGCGACCCCTCCGCCCACTTCCCCAAGCGAAGAACGCGCGCCAGCGAGTCTTGCCTCGCATGCTCGCCCCGTCCATCGACTGTGCAAGAGGCTCCTCATCTGAAAGTGGAGTACTTCTTCGCTGCTTCGTGATAGCATCTTGTTTAAGGAACTTGGTACGGATGTGTCTGCCCAAATTCCAACAAGAGGCTGCAGGATATTCTGCCGCATCGAGACGATCCGCAGTGGGCGATCGAGTTTAGGACAAACAGCAGGCTGCCAGGAAATAATCTAGGCTGCGATAGTGAGTTTCAAGTGAATACCTTCGCTCTTAGAAGGAGCCGTCTGGAGATGCGAAACCCGTTCTGAATGATGCGCTATCCAAGGGGAATTTCGGAGATAGTGCCCGCGAGGAGGGGAGGCTGGACATGGGACAGTGATGGGAGACTCACTGAGATTGAACTTGTAAGATGGCCCTTCAAGAATTTCAGTTTGGCGTCATCGACTGTGCAGCATATTAATAACTATCCCAATTACAGGACCAAACACGCACGACTCACATTTTTGGTATTGTTGAAGGGGGTTTTCCCCGGCTGAATACAAGCTCCCTCTTTTCTTTCAATCCTGCTCCCAACATCGAGGACCCTGCAACGCACGAGAAGTGAAAAATAAATTTGCACAGCCAGGTAGAAATGGTTGGGTGCCCTAATCCTCGCTCATGTCAATTTTGCTCATGGAGATCCGCAATTCTCCCACCACTCCGCGATGTCCGGCTTCCCCAATTGCCTGGCGCTCTCTTGGATCTCCTGCTTATACACCTGATCCCTCAAAATCTGCTCCACAAGGTCAGTGCCAGAACAATCTTTCCACCAGTCTAACACTCTCGTGTGCTTCGCATACCCAAGCACGTATCTGCTGTACCTAAGCTCCAACCCACTGTCCTTCCACCACTGCAGAACTTCGACGGCGCCGAGCCAGGATGCCCCGCGGAAAGCGCTTTCGGTGTACTTGAACTCGAGCCCATTGTCGCGCCACCAATTCAGCACTCTCACGCCTTTGGAAGAGTTGCTCGCCGCGTCCAGCGCCCTGTGCGAGAATTTCATCTCCAGGCCGCTCTCTTTCCACCATCGCAGTGTGTCGAGATCGTGCACCGCGCACGCTTCATCGATCCCGCATTCAGAGTACTTCAGCGGAAGCCCGCTGTCTTTCAATAACTGCAGTGTCGCGACATGCCCGAGCGTGGTGGACCGGTCCATGATCGATTCGCTATACTTGAGCTCGAGCCGCTCGCCACCCACCATTTGATCACCTTTTTTCTGCCAGAATTTACGGCGTTGTCGAGCGCTTTTCCAGTGTACTTTAGGGGAAGGCCACTGTCTTTCCAGCTTTGCAGGTATGGAACCACGCGATGCTCATTGATGTTCCAGGTCGCGCAGTAGTCAATGTCAAAGTTCTTGTAGAGTGCCAGCACTTGATCCGCAGGAAGATGCCTATACAAAAACTGAAGGGCGGAGGGCTTGGAGATAGAAGTAGGAAGGGACTTGCGATGGGCAGAGAGGGAGTGTGCTTGCAGCCTGGCGGGCAGCCGACATAGAGTAGCGAAATGGAAGCGCGATCGCGAGTCCGGAAGGCGGAGATAGATTTCTTTCAAGAGCGGGTGGGCGGAGACGATCCGCGGGAGGATGGGAGGCTGGGATTGGCGCGTCTGGTCGAGCGTGGAGGAGTCTTTGACTGTGGTGATCACGGTGGCGGGGTTGTGCATGGTCCACTCTTGTCTTCTCTTTCTTCGAAACGACTTTGCCACCACAAGAAAAAAACCCGCTTGATTCCCTCGGCACCCGTCCCAACTCGACAGTGTCATCCTTCCCCTGCCTCCATCTTACAAACTCCTCGAAACCCACTTCACCGCCCTGGAGCTAGCCTTCTCCCTCCTTGCTTCTCAAAACCGGTTTGCCACCTTCGAAGTTTGGCCCCATTCAGCGAAACATGGAGGTCGAGACCGCCCACTCCTTCATGTGGAGCAATCTCGAGCAAATTGCAGAGATCTTTCCAGAAGGGTATTGCTGTATCGGGCGCTCACCTTTGACCGTGAAAATGAATTATTTGTTGATTTAGTTGTTTACGACGGAGAGCTATTAAGCTAAATTTATGAGAGGCGAGGCAGCAGGGGGAAGCCAAAGACATCTGAATATCGGCCGTCATATGAGTAGCTTGTCAGGCGAAGGGATGAGTTTCGTGGCAGACTGGTGGCGACGGTGGAGGCTTTTTTTCTCAAGTTTCGCACTTGGTTGTGAAGTCATTTCGAAAGTGCTGATCATAACTGCCGGAGCTTCTCTGCTTCTCGTAGAACCACGGAAGCGAAGAGCATTATGTGGAATGGAAGCATCAACACACTTCAGACTCGTCAGATTCAGCGACTTTGGGCAAAATCGATGAAATGGGCGATGCTTCGAATACGAGAGCTGATGTAAATGCGGCAGGCCATCATGTCAAACCTGCGAGTCGCGAAATATGCCTTCTGACACCCCCCCGACAAGAAACCTCAACGAGAGTAGAAATACTCCAGCGGGTATGCTGGCTCTCGATTGTCATCGTGAAATGCTTTCTATTGACACGTTTCGTGGATAGGTCCCCGCAAAGGAAAAGGCAGCAAAAAGGTGCTGATTATCAACAAGCAGCTATTTAGCGCTGCATCCATATAGCGCCGCGCTATTCTCAACAGTTGCCCGTGGACTTACATGGTTAACTCGCAAAAATGACTAGAAAATAGTTCTGAAACAGACCGATTGCGCCTTTCTTTTCCTGCAGTCGTATCACGAAGAGAAACAAAAACAGTCTTCCACCCAACTCCCCTCTCTCTCCGTAAGTTGACTAAACTCTCGCTTGCAAGACTTGCCGCCATTGATAATTTAATCTTGCAGTTGAAGCGTGTGACTACGGTTTGTCTGCTCACCGAAATATACCATGAATGGTGCTATCTCGTCGAAACAGATGGTTGCACTCTAATCAGATTTCGAGACCTGCCTGGAGTTGATCTGTTGGCGACGCTGGAGAAGCGTGTTGCAACCTTACTTGCAATTTCCGAAGATTAATTGAAGCTGCTGATACGCTTTCTTTTATTTGCAGTCATTCCAGTGGAACCTATTTTGTGTCCAAGGCCTGTTCTTGTAACACTATCTTTGTCGCTCTTGTTTTCCCCTTCTGTGATGTCTGCATCCTTGGTCAGGGGGGCAAAGCAAAGTGACCAGGTCGTGAGTGCACCTTCCCAACTCTGCGAACGCACCATCACGGATTCACGCGGTCACCTTCTGTACTCGTGAGTACTAGGTCAATTAGCAGGCAAATTTGATGGACGAGCAGGTGAGGCATTATTTAATGTCTCGGCTGGAAAATCGCACGGATGCCAACTTCGCAGAAGGAGACAGATGGAAGGCGTTTGAGCCTTCAAATTCGAGTTCGCAAAGCGTGACGGTGATGGATCTGGCGATTGTTTGATTGTTAGCGTGTTGGATCGGAGTCCCTGGCCCGCCGCAAGCCGGAAAAAAAAAAGATATTTGAACGGTTACGTCAAGACGAGCTGGGCGGAAACGATCGGCGGCGGCCGGCCTGTCCCGCGCGCAGCAGCAGCCTCTTGCGCGAGCGTCGAACGAAGGTCAGTCCATGTGGCATGGGGTGGCGGGCAGGCCCTCTTGTGGCGCTGTTGCAGGCGTGGCGTCGCACGGCGCCAAAGTTCCATCCCGTAGTAGTTCATCCCGAACCACGTCAGGTCGGGGATCAGTTGCTCCCGAATGTGTCGAACGCAAACGCACCACCGTCCTCGGCTTCCTCGTCTCCCGGGATCGCAGCGACGCCGGGAATGAAACCGCGCGATTGTCCAACGGCTGGTTGCTTCCCCACACTGCAAGCCCTCGCTCTCATCGGTGGTGGAATGCACCACCCCGACGTCGGACGGTAAAAAATTGAAAAATCGCAGCGAAGCGTAGGGTCGCCGCAGATCGTCGTGGTTGACTCCCCCTGGAAGCTGGTCGCAGTTTCGTCTCCTGTACAACCGCACGTGCCTGGCATTGGCACCTGGAGTGGCGAGGAGAAGACCTTCCACCGAATTGCAGCGACCTGAAGAATCTGCATCGCAAGCTTGGAGGGCTCTCAGATGGTGTCGTGTGGCCAACCCGTTTTCTTTGATTAAGAACGGCGGTGAGGGCAGCGCAGTGCGGCAATCGATCTCCTTAGCCTAAAAAATGGCAACAACCAATTGAAGTTTTACTAACCCTTCATGGGCAAGCATGCCAGGGTGCGTCATCCTGCGATCTCCGCCCATTGTGACATGAAGGGGGTTATTCATGAAATTGACGACAACGGACAACGGGAAAGTGCCATTTGTGGCAGTTACAACAAGCACAAAACCGAGAAAGAAAAAATCGATGCCAGAATGAAGAGTTAAGTTACTGAATAGGCAAAAGGTGAATGTTTCGCAACCTAGTCCAGCTTCAAGAGCTTGCTGCTGTGATATATGTAGCTCAGCATAAGCAGGGCCGCTATAAATCAAAAAGTCAAATCATGTAATCGTTAGGAGCGTCGGGTTGCAAAGAATGTCATCCTCACCGGAAACAGACGCCAGCACCATGCTCCAAAAAAAAGAAACGACGTCTGACGTGCAGCCGACCGCGGGAACGCCCGGCTGCACGTTGCGGATCTGAGGAAGCGAAAACAAGAGCGCCAGGACAAAGATAATCGCCGGTGACTCCACTTTCTGGTGCAGGATCCAAGGCGTCACGGCCAGCGCGATCGCAAAGCCGGAGAGGAGCCACATGGCAAACATGACGAATATCGACACAGCCTTTTCCAAAGGGAAAAAAAAAAAAAAAAGTGATTAGAACCTATAGGCACCCACCAAGCTCGATTTCGCCCCTAACCTTTGTCGCAAACGACCTCTGCACGACCACTTTCACCGACACGACGGTGCCGTCTCCCGCATCGCTTATGTCCAGCAGCTCTTCCACGTTGGAGGTGAAATTCTGGGAGCTGACGGTCAGTCGCACCTCGACGCCGATTCGGGAGGTCCCGTTGGAGGCCGTCACTTGAAAAACGTTTGACTCAAAGACTTCGAACGGGTAGTTGTTTATATCGCCGGATGCGAAAGGAAGGACAGCTTCGCGGTCGGCCATCGGTACTCCGGCGGAATACTGGAAGACGGTGGACTCTGTTGGTGGAAATGAAGGGGTTTAAACATTTGAAGACGGACGAATGCTTTGCGGACAGAAGCCTGCGCCAACTCGATTCTGGGCATACTACTGACCAATCGTCAAATTCATCTGGGCGACCAGCAGATATCGGTTGCGAACAACATCGTACTGAGCGAGATCGCCGCACGGGGTTGTCGAGATCTGAAGAGTCACCGCCGAGTTTTCGGGGTAGACGCTGGCGTACTTGATGTATGTGACGACCATGGTTTCGTTGCCGTGCACATCGCATTCCGAGTTGACCGAGGAGCCTTTGGCTGCGGGGAACGACGATCTGGATGAGGAGTGCAGCTATATCAGGACCGATCTGGTGGGCACGGTACGAAGAGGGTTACCAACCTGGATCCACTGGGTGTGGTGGACATATACTGGATCTGCTTGTAGCTGTCGTTGAACTGAATGCCCGCACCAAAGCAGGGTTGGCTTGAGAATCTCTTGTCCAAGAAACAAAATAACTCACCCAGCTCAGGACACCAGATGCGACGACCAGCGCCGCAACCACCAAAAAGCCGCCACCAAAGGCAAACGCCATATTCCAGGTGCCCTTTCGATGGTGTTTCACCTCCTCGGCGTAGATCTCTGCGTCGATCTCGGCGGCGGCTTCGTCGTCGAGGTGCTGGATCTCGCCATCGCCGTCGCCGGCTGCTTCCGCTTGAATAACATCTTCGGCTGGCGACAAGGCATCGAGGGCTATGGTTTCCGTGGAGTGATCGGGCTCCAGGCGTGGGTAGGTGCCGTAGGTGTTCACGTTCCTGCTGCGGAAGGTCGTCGGGTGGTGATCCGCAGTGGCAGTGGTGGTACCCGGCGATGGGTCGGAACGGGCAAACTGAACGGCCTGCTGGTGCTGCATCGCCACAACAACAAAGTAAGCAATTCTTCGACCGTTCGTCTGACAAGCCCACCCCACCACACAACCATGAGGCCCTTCACCACAGGACTCCTTGCCGCACGCGCGCAGCACCTTCGCATCGTCCCGCGGCGCGCCTTCCTCACCACCGATACCGCCGCCGGTAAGGAGATCGCTGCACGGAGTGCAGGGCAGATGCTCGCTTTGTGGGCCCACTGTTTTCTTTTACAAACACCATCCCATTGTGGACGTGACCTCTGAATGACATCATCTGTCCTGATCCTTTTCCCCTTCGCCATCGTCATCACTCGATGATCTATCCCCCGACCGACTCGATCCACTGTCCTTCCGTTCATCAGGAACCACGTACAAGTACGTCCTCACGGAAAAGCGCGGCCGCGTCGGCTTGGTCACGCTCAACCGGCCCGAGGCCCTGAACGCGCTCTCGTCGCCGCTGATGAAGGACCTCAACGCCGCTCTGCGCGAATTCGACGCGGACGACTCGGTCGGCGCCATCGTTCTGACTGGAAGCGAGAAGGCTTTTGCCGGTATGTCATCTCGTGCACTCTTTCATTTTGCGTGTGTGCGCGGTGTTGGTTTGGCAGACGATCTGAACGCGTTGTTTTCCTTGCTTGGGGTCGAGATAGCCGGCGCTGACATCAAGGAGATGCAGCCGTTGACGATGACGGGTAACTACAAAAAAAATTTCATTGGCGACTGGACCGGCATCGTGAACATTCGTAAGCCCATTATCGCGGCTGTCAACGGCTTTGCAGTGAGTAGTATCCCATGCTTCTACCCCTCGCCCTCTGCACTCCGACAACAGACTCCTCATCTCTCCTTCCCCCTCCAACGACAAACAACCTCCAGCTCGGCGGCGGCTGCGAAGTCGCAATGATGTGCGACATCATCTACGCTGGCGACAAGGCCAAGTTCGGTCAGCCCGAAATCAAGCTCGGCACGATCCCGGGCTCAGGCGGCACCCAGCGCCTGACCTCCCTCATCGGCAAGTCCAAGGCGATGGAGCTGGTCCTCACGGGCGGACACATTGACGCGGCCGAGGCGGAGAAGGCGGGCCTCGTCGCGAGGGTGTTTCCCGCGGACAAGCTGGTGGATCAGGCGGTCAAGGCGGCGTCTACCATCGCGTCGTACTCGCTGCCCAGCGTGATGATGGCGAAGGAGGCTGTGAACAAGTGTAAGTGGATAATGAGTTGCCACCTTTTTGAGCCGCAAGCGCGCTGACTCATTTTCATCGGATCTGTTATTTTTTGCAGCACTGGAGCTCCCCCTCACGGAGGGCCTGCACTTTGAGCGCCGCCTGTTCCACATGACGTTTGGCACGAAGGATCAGAAGGAAGGGATGGCTGCCTTTGCCGAGAAGCGTGCGCCAAACTGGCAGCACGAGTAAACATGATGACACCCCGCAATGCATGTCTCCCACTCCTTTTTTTCTACTTTTTTTTTTTGTTTGTATGTTTGTTCTCAACGTGTGGGTTTCGTAATATCACGAAACAGTCACGAGCACCACACATTGAGGCAGCAGTATAAAAGCAGATCTCCCAAAAGCTCTCGGCGGCAAGTGATCCACTTGAATCCATCCCATCGAAATGTCTCTCATCTTCCGCGACCCTTTCACCTCGACGGTTCTCGACGACTTCTTCTCTCCCTCCTTCCCGCGGTTTGCGTCCAGTGCACCAGGCGTCCGCACCCTCTTCACTCCCGGCGGCGTCGCTGCCACCGCGGACCTGCCCGTGGTTCCGCGGATGGACATCACGGAGGCCGACGACAAGTACGTCGTGACGGCCGAGCTTCCCGGCCTGAAGAAGGAGGACGTGAGCGTGTCGGTGCGCGGCGACGTTGTGACGATCAGCGGCGAGAAGAAGGAGGAGAGGGAGGAGAAAGGGGCACATGTGAGTGTTATGACGTACTACGAATCGAATTGGCGGTTGTTTAACTCGACGCTTCATCGATTGATGTTATTCGATGCCCAACGCAAGCGCCACGTGGTCGAGCGGTCGTGGGGTCGGTTCTCGCGGTCCGTGCGACTGCCCGTAGACGCGGGAACGGACCAGCTGCAGGCGACGATGAAGGAAGGGGTGCTGTCACTGCAGGTGCCAAAGTCTGCCGAGCTGCGCGAGGGCAGACGTGTCGCGGTGGCTTGACGGGGGTGTGTGTGTCGATGGCGGGGGGTGTGATTGCTGTTTGGGTCCTACATTACTTGCACGTTTTTGCTTCGTCGTCGAGTCTGAGGATGGAAGTGTGCACAAGTTCCTGTCGTGAAACGTGATAATACAGTCCCAAGTGAGAAAACAATCGAGGCTTTGCAGGATCGCATGGGATAGTTCACTTGCTGATTGAAGAAGGGGCAGCAGCTGTTTGTTGAGATGCGGCCGACTTTGGCCGTTGGGTTCCGACCCGTACAAGCGCGATTGATTTGCGAGTATGATGGGGGTGTCCCGTGTGGCACCCGAAGTCCTTGCTTGTCAAGGGAGGGAGGGTAAGGAGAAGCTCCCCAGTGTTTGTCAGTCTGTCTTTGAAAGCAACAACCTGCCACGTTTGAGTTGGTTTGGCATCAGACAAGTGTCAGGCAAGGCATATCCGACAACGAACGGACTTTGTCGGATTGTCATGAAAACCCTCTTGTCGGAAAACGATGTCACTCCTCCTAGCGTTCGTACTCCTCAGTCTTGGTTTCCGCTTCCCTCAAGAACTTTGAGGTCTCCGACAGGTTCTTTGTGCAGCGATCCAGAAGAACTGTGCTTTGCAGAAGGTCTTTCCGTAATCGACCTGCGCAACCCTCACCGCATTGTTGGCATTCGTCTTTCTCTGACCTCTTTATCCTGATTATGTGTAAGGAATGTGCCATGATTCGTCAGGGGGTTTCCATTTTTTCGCTGGTGGTGATATTATAGTCGTTGTTGAAGGCGCTCGATCGGACTACGGGGCATTCGCTGAAAGGAACGGAGAAGCGGCGTTAAAAACAAGAAGGAGAGTTTCTCAAAACTCGTACCTACCAACCTTACCAATCGGCGAGACCAGATGAACCGCGTTCGTCACCGAAGCGAGTAGTTGACGGTAAGCGACTGGTTCAATTACCAACCGCACCGTTGGGGATAGTGGAACCCGTTGCGGTGGTGCTCGTTGCCAATGATGTTGCCGTTATGCTCATGATATCGATACTGTTGTGTTAATATGCATTCTCTGTCGGATGGTCGTTCGAAGGGAAACGGTAAGATCGTAGCGCCTTGTTTGCGATCGCCCAGGTGCTGGTTCTGCCAACCTTGGAAACAAAATTGATTGATCTGTTTGGTCAATGGAATGCCGAAACTATGCGAACTCGAGTGATCCGCTTCGTTGGGTGGGCTGTGATAAGACATTTTGTCAGACAAATGTCAGATAAAGGTTTGTCTGACAATGTCGGACAATTTTACCATCCCTGCATTGTTTGAGACCCCCAACGCCACCGCCAAAACCAAGATTTCCGAGCCGCCTCCTCCACACTTAGCGACGCTTCCCTTTCCCGCACTTTCCAGCGACCGATTTGCCCAGCGGGTTCGGGACAGCTTTCGCTTTGTTCGACGGCCCAGCATTTTGAGCGCAAGGACCCGTTCCACCCTTGCGACCTTTGACCCGGCACTCGGTTTCGCCTTTGGTGCCCACTTCCCTGGAGCTGCTGGCTTGCTTAGCGGTTTCTTAGGTGCTCCTCTCGACGCTGGAGCGCCCTTGGCCGCCGCAGCTGTAGGTTTCCCTGAAGACTTGCCCTTCGCCTTGCCCGCAGATCCTCGGCCAGTTCCAGTCGCCGCCTTTGCTTTCCCCACGGCGGATTTGCGGACAGGAGCCGCGGTCGCCATCTTGGACTTGGGGGACGGCGCGACTGGCAGTGCACAAGGCGCTTGGCAGCGCGAGCAGCTGCATTCTGGGCCTCGATTTACTTAATTGGTGGCGTGAAAACGGCCTCGAATTCAAGTACTCAGAAAATGCGCTTCGATTGGCGACCAAAAGCGGTGATTCGAGGATTTTGCAGTGGTGGAGAGACAGCGGGCTGGAACTTCGATGCAGTGCTGGCAGTTCTTTGGCCGCCAGTAACGCGGAGGTGCTCGAGTGGTGGAAGGATTTGTCAGGCATGGACTTTGTCGAGCAGGTTCTACAAGATGAAGAAGCGAAGAGATTGATGCGGGATGAAGCTCGTCAATCGGGTAGGCTGGGCGTTGCGGAGTGGTGGGATAAACATTAAACTGTGTTAGTAAGAATGGTACAACCTAATGCGGTTTAGTTAACAGTTTGGACCCAAGTTTTTCTGGCAATGTGATTCTGTCGTTTCGAACAACCGCACCAGCTCCCTCAACAGGAGTCGTTGCTCCGCGAGTTTTCGTTGTTTGCATCAGCCCTCAATAGGCTTTTGGTGCTAGGCCCGTTAGATGACACTCAAGGGGAAGAAGCCAAGGAGAGTATGAGAAGACTCACCGGGGAATCGTCGCCAGGCGGCGAGGAGGAGGAGGAAAATAGGAACACCTCACTGCCTCTCGCCGCCACTTTTCTTCGTCGATGGTGACCACTGTGTGAAAGATGGAGGTGGATATGCATCGACTGATCATGCCATTTCCACTGCACGATAGGGCATTAATTCCCATTACCCCCGCGCCAGAGGCCAATCCAGGCACTCGTCCCAATACGGCGCATGTGGAAGCGGCTCTTGCGACTTCCCAATATGAATCACGGGCGCATCTTCCCCGTACCGAGATCGCCGATGCCACCGACAACTACATTCACTCAACCAACACCGAGGCTTCCGCCCGCTCGCTCCGACTCGGCGCCTCTGGAAAACACTACTCCTGGGCACGGGATACGCCCACAGGCGGAAGGGGTGCTGTCGCTGGAGGTGCCAAAGTCGGGCGAGCTGCGGGAGGGCAGGCGCATCGCGGTGGTTTGACGGGGTGTCAGTCGATGATGGTGGATGAGGTAGGGTAATGAGCTGCTGCCGCAAGCGGTCGGCTCCGCCGAGCTGTGATTATCCTGTTCGTAACTCAAATCTTTGTATTGTTTGAACATATCGTCGCTCCGCAGCAGCTCACTTTCATTGTTCTTCCTTGCGCTGTTGCTCTAGTTGAGTCTGATGATGAAACGCTTCGAAACAATAACAAAAAGAACTTCGCTTCACACATACACATCAAAGATTGCAGAATCGCGGAGATGTTTGACCAGCAATTGCAAAGCATCTTGCTTGCCTCTTCCTCCGCTGCGCTTTTGCATTTTGTTCGTCCACACAGACCACAATAGTGTGAGTTAGACGTGGATACGCAGATGTCATTCCCGAAGTTTGAGGTACTTTCCATTTTTCCACCCAAATCTTCTCCTATGCTTCATCCTCCTAGGACGCGGTCACCTCCAACACTCTGCTAGTGGGCTCAAATTCTCGTTATACTTCTCTCGAGACAAGAGCCTAGCTTACACCCCCGCCCTCCAACATTGGCGGCAAACTTGACAGAATCGCGCGATCACATTTCCGCCAACAACGCCGCAGGTTCACTCTTCGTCGCAGCGAAAAATGCCCCACGATGGATTTCCTGGAGATAAAGTCGTCTCCACCCAACAACCTCTCTAACTCTTCATATTCCTTCCAGTGGGCTCAAAATTCCATTACCCCGCGCCAAAAACTGGTGGTCTCGGGATGAAGTTCTTCCACAAGGCCCTCGACAATGCGTGCCGTACTATCCTCGTCAGAAGAACCTTGAACTAGTGGCGGGACAATGGACTCGAGTTCAGGTATTCGGAAAATGCCTGTCCAGCAACGGGGACACCCAAGCCAGCTTTGTGGAGCAGGTGCTGACAAATGAAAGGTGGAGGCGCTTTGTGCAGGATGCTCGTGAAAAGCAGACGACGGATGTCGTAGAGTGGTGGGACAATCAGCCGTTTCACAAACAGGTAGATTGTATGACTCAGTTGAGACCCGTCCACCCAGCCTGCCCATCCACACATCCCCATGGGGACTCTCTATGATGGTGGCAAGTGATATTTTTTCTGAGGTCCGAGTCAGTTTTGGATGAGCACCGGCTCACAAAAAAAAAAAAAAAAAAAAAAAAGTAGGCCTTAAGATTATGGAAGAATGGGAGGTAGAAAAGGAAGATAGGAGAACAAGTATGCTGAAGAGGACGTAAAGAAAATTCCCAATGTTGTGTGGCAGGCGCTAGAGAAAGAAAAGAACAAAAAAGAAAGAGATGAACTTGGAGACTCGCGGGTGAAGACGATCGGGTCAAAAACTCGGACAAAATGGTATCGGGTCCAACGAGGCAAAAGAAGCAACCGTCAAAACACCAAACGCTCGCAGCGGAGGGCATTTTTCACTCTGCCTTTTGCGCGCGCATCTTCGCCAGCTTCTCCTGATGCCTGTTGTACCCAACGTCCGTGCCAAACACGCGATCCCACACCCTAAAGATGGCCGAGTAGTTGCCGACAAACGCGTAGTGGTGGTAGTCGTGCCAGTCAGCGCCGGTGAAGAAGGGCACGAACTTTCTCAGCCCCCACGGCAAGTCGTACCCGCTGTGGGCATCGACCGACAGCACTTTTGCGAGGCACGACCACGCGATCATCGTCACGGCGTGCAATGCGTGCTCCCGCGGCGCGACGGCGCCGTAGATCATGGGACCGAGCGACACGCAGATGCCGATGGCAAAGAACTCGACGGGGTGCATGTACTCTGCGATGAGCCCGTACGGGGTCTGCGCCTCGTGGTGGACCTTGTGGACGTATTTGTACAGGGGCCCCCAGTGGAGCGCGCGGTGGACCCAGTACTCGCTAAAGTCGTAGGCGACAAGGAACCAGAGGATTTGGGCTGCGATCATGGGGAGGGAGGGCAGAGGGACGGTGGCGATGTTGGCGTTGAGGGAGGAGAGGGTTTGGGTGAAGGTGAGGGCGATGGGGATTTGGAAGACGACGGTGCTGAAGAGGATGTTTTTGACGACGTCGGCGAAGGGGGGTTGGCGGCCGAGTGATTGCTGTTCATTGTCGGGGAGGGGGAGGAAGTGGAGAGGCAACGGGAGAAGTCGGGTGAGCTCGTTGGATGGGGGCGCGGTCACATGCCGAGAGTGTGGTGGCACACTGAAAACATCAAGAGCTGGGACCACAACAGGCACACACACACACACACACACACACACACACACCTGAATGCGGTACTTTTGCATGGCCGGTATCCGGTCAAAGACCCAGTACATGGCCAATCGGGCAATGAGGCTCAGCTCCATCACGGCAAAGAACAGCATGCCGATGGTGAGGTCCGGGTAGCTGTTGTTTTCAAACAACCAGACCCACAATCGCTCGAATTGGTTCAGTTGACTGGGTGGGGGCAGGGGGGGGGGGGCATTGTGAGAGTGCGGTCGAATTTGTCCTCAGGATGAGCGGGACACTGTTACCTTTTGTCGAGCGAGTCGTAAGAACTGCTCGAGACGGCGACGGTTGTGTTGTTTAACGCCGACATGACGTGGGGGTTACTGATGCGGGGAGGTCGCGATAGTGCGTGCCGTGCAAAGTCGAAGTTGGCTTGTGCTGAGTGAGGGTGGCTCCGCTCTTTTATAAAGAAGAGTTGGCGCGCGGACATATGCTCGGAATCTATCCTCCGTCCGCCGCCCGCTAATTACTCGACGTAACCCCGTCTGCCTCCCTCCGTCTTTCCCTCTGTCGCTCTCCCTCGCTCTGTCTCCCCGGGCCCCTTGGCCCACTTCCGTACGTGCGTGCATGCTCCAAATCACCATCATTCAACCGAGCAGAGCGATGCGACTGAGGCGTTGGGCACTTTTCGTGGGGGGTTGTGAGAGAAGAGAGTGAGAGAGAGTGAGAGAGAGAGAGAGAGAGAGAGAGAGAGAGAGAGAGAGAGCGACACAGAGAGATGTGCTGTGAATGTGTAATGATGATGATGATGAGAAATCGGCATCAAGAAAGAAAAACAAACAAACGAATAAAACCGAGAAAATCCTTCCTTCCTTCACTTTCTTTGTTTTTATTTTTTGTTTTTGCTTTTTTGAAACCCCGCTTCCGTCTCCGTCTTCGTCTTAAATTTTCTGAGTCCGCCTGTCTCCCGCCCAGCCGAGGACCTGGGTGCGTGTAGTTGTCACACTCAGTCCGATCCGATGGCGGTGGACCGATGACGAGCCTGCCCTCCCACCCTCACTTCTCACTGCCGCCCCGCAACGCAACAGTTGGTCTGCACCAAAGCAAAGGGGCACGTGTCTTTCATTCACATCCCTTTGTACACATAACCAGAACACAACTATCTTACAAACTTCTCTCCATTCTCAAAGTTAAAAGTTGGTGTATTCAGAGCCTCGCAGAACCGTCCTCTGCCCATCTCGCGTAATGCATTAACCGCTTACACATCGCTTCCATTCCTGTAGTTTCAAATCTTTATTTATTCAATTGAAAAGCTACCCCTTCGATTCTCAAAGTAGTCAGCGAGACATTAAGTTTAGGGGCGGAACGTGAGAGGTAACAAAAACGAAACAACAAGGAACGTTGGAGGGGTGAGCGCGGAGAGGCCGCGGAGACGGAAGAGACTGACCCAGATTCGGAAGAGCAGTGTGCGCGGACAAAAAGAAAGATAGAAAACAGAAACAGAACCGTTTCCTTTTTTTTGCTCCTTTCCAAATTCCGGCTGATTCGCTTTTGGCGTGGTAAACATTTATAAGCCCTGCAGCTTCTTTGCCCTTCTCCGATCTTCATCACACCAAAGTCCCAACTCGCTCTCCCCCGTCCGCAGTCGCTCCTTCCTCGACCTCTTTCTCTTTGACTCCGCAAGCAAATACCGAAACCAGCCGACCAACGCATCTTCACCACAGCAGCACCATGGCTGGCGGCAACAAACGCAACAGCACTGCCACTAACGGCACCTCCACCACCGAGACCCACCGCCGGCGAGCGCGAGTCCTCATCGGCACGACGGTCGACGACTGCACGATCCCGATCGCCGTCAACGACGACGCACGGCCCGTCTTATCGACGGCCCGCACTTTAGCTTCAACATTGTCGTACGAGTGCGCAACTTTGACGGACACACGCCTGAGGGGGATGCAACGGAGCCGATCGCGAACGGGGAGTACTGGGGCGCGGTGGACAAGGCGAGGAATTACTCGATTCAGGTGCAGGGGAGGTTTTAAGAGGGTGAGTATGCGTGTGTTGGTGTGCGTGTGGTGTGTGTGTGTGTTGTTGTGAGAGAGAGTGACGGACTGAGGGTGAGAGTGTGCGTGCGTGGTGTGTGCGAGTGTTTGTCTTTGTGCTGTGCCGTTGCCTGTCCGTCTCTCTGTCTTCCGGTCTGTGCTTCCCACCTCCGTCCGCCCCCACTTTGGATGCCCTGACTGACCGACCACCCAGGACCACACGGGCGACGACATCCTCTACGGCAACTTTTTCGAGCGCGCCGTGTACCACCCGCCGCTCATAAGCATCCCGCTCAAGCTCGCGACCTTCATCGACCCGACGTTCACGCACGACCTCCTGTCGGACCGGCCGTGGGCGTACTCGCCCGCCGTGTCGTCCTCCAGCGTGCTCTGCGTGCGCGAGCCGCCCGCCGGCGCAAAGCTCGCCGGTACAAGCGGTAACAGTCCGAGCGAGTTGTTTGGAGAATGGGAGTGGAAGGACGGCAGGTCGCTGGACGAGGACCACGCGCTGCTGTACAAGGCCTCGGGAAGGAGCTCATGCCCAAGCCGGGGCACGACCAGGAGGACAGCGTCGACCACCGCCGGAAGCACGTCAAGAACAAGACCGTGCGGTCCGCGATTACGTGGTCGAAGGACCTCGAGTACAACTTTGAGGTGAGAGGGTGAAGTGGGGTTTATCGTTTTCTACCTCTTCTCTGACCAACCCAACCTACCACCCCGGCGCCCATCACACAGTTCTACGCGCCGTTCCTGAACCTGAACCGGATGGAACTCAACATGGCGGGCATCACGGTTGGCCTGGAGCGGTACCTGAACAACCAGCCATTCTACTTTGGGATGAAGTGCAACTCGCTCGACACGACCCTCTTTTGCGTAAAGTTTGAGATGGTGTGAAGTGGGGGATTTCGGTGCACTGCGCACAAAGGCCCGCCTGGAAGGACCATCTACGGGAAACCGTTTCCACTTTGTTGCACGCACACGCGTTTGCAGCCTGATCGTTTCTCTTTCGCACCCACTTTTTTTTTTGTTTCGTCCACTCATCAAGTTTTTGGCACCTCCTCGAATCCTTTGGGTCCCCATGCTTTTTATTATTCGTTGATAATCGCATTCGTAAGAGAATTCTTGCTGCTGCTGCTGCTGGGGCGGCCGTTTCCGCCTTCTCTCTCCTCCCTCTATCTCTCTCTCAGTCTCGTTTGCCCCTAAATCCTCTCTGTTTGAATGTCAATTCCAAGGTGTATTGAACCGCAGGTGATTTCCGGCTTTCCCTGTTCCAGAATGCAAGTTGCTGCAGGCAACAAAAGACGCCCCCACTACCGGTTGGCATTTCATTCATCATCTCGATCATTACGATCATTGCGATCATCATCATCATCATCATCATCATCATCATCATCATAAGTTGTTTACCTCCTATCTGTGACCGTTTGTAGCAGGATAGTTGCCGGTGGGCTGATTTCTGCCGTGCGCCAACAGGGATCGCCCCACACTGGCGGTGGAACGACCACCCGCCCCTCTTTCTTTTATTTTCTTTTTCTTCTTTTTTTCTTTCCTCTTTTTTGTGCTTTTTTGCGTGTTTTTTTTGTTCTTTTTTCAATCGATTGTGTTGAAGAAAAAACCCAAAAAAAAAAAGAAAAGAAAACAAAACAAAACGAAAAACGTCCAGCAGCAACCGCAGTACCATCAATGGCGCCGTCAACCCCATCATCGTCTTCTGAAGGTGAGTACGTTACGCGGAGTCGTCTTCGTCGTCGTCGTCGTCGTCGGAGCGCCGAGCGAGGGCCGTGCGCCGCTTATCGTCTGTCGTGTGTCGGCGACCCGCGGTATCCTCGTGTCGTGCGTGTGTCAGGGCCCGGTGGCACGACCTCGCCTCATCCAACTAATTACCGTACTACTCTCTGCTCCCCTTCTCGCATCGCGACAGTGTACATCGTCGCCGCCGTGCGGACACCCATCGGCGGCTTTGGCGGTTCTCTCGCCTCCCTCTCCGCGACGCAGCTCGGCTCCATCGCCATCAAAGGTATGCATGCATTTGTCGCTTGTTGTTTTGCTCATCGCGCCTGACACAACAACAAACGCACAAGGCGCCCTCGCGAAAGCCAACGTCCCCCGCGTCCGCCGTCGACGAAGTCATCTTTGGAAATGTCCTGTCGGCAGGCCTCGGTGAGCCGTTTTCCACTGTGTGCAAGCGCAAGCGCTAACCTCCCATCCCGCCACCGCTTACAGGCCAGAACCCGGCGCGGCAGGCTGCGCTTGGCGCCGGTCTCCCCAACACCGTTCCCGCCACCACCGTCAACAAGGTCTGCGCGTCCGCGATGAAGGCGATCATCCTCGGCGCGCAGGCGATCGCCGCCGGATCCGCCGACGTAGGGACTTCTCTGAACTCTTCGATCCGACGAAGCGCACTGCTGACTTGTCTTCAAAGGTTGTCGTCGCCGGCGGCATGGAGTCCATGTCCAACGTGCCGTACTACCTGCCCAAGCAGCGGTGGGGCAGCAAGTACGGGCACCAGGAGATCGTGGACGGCATCGTCAAGGACGGTCTCTTTGACGTGTACAATGAGTACCTGATGGGCAATGCCGCCGAGCTGTGCGCGTCAGAGCACAAGATTTCGCGCGAGGAGCAGGTAGAGGCAAAAGCAGAGTCGTTGCATATTCGAGCATTATTTGAACGGTGCTACGTTTTCGCCGTTTTTGTAGGACGACTACGCCATCGGGAGCTACCAAAAGGCTCAGAACGCGCACGCGAGCGGGCTTTTCGCGGACGAAATCATTCCCGTTGAAGTCCCTGGCGCGCGCGGCAAGCCCGGCAAGGTCGTGACTACCGACGACGAGGTCTCAAACGTAAGATGTTTTCCTTGTGGTGTAGTAGTAGACTTTGCTGACGCACAATTCCGCCACACACGTACACACACTCACGCACACGCACACACGCACCCATACACACCGCCCGCTTCAGCTCAACATTGAAAAGCTCCGCGCCGTCAAGCCCGCGTTTGTCACGGACGGCACGGGCACGGTGACTGCGCCGAACGCGTCACCCCTCTCTGACGGCGCGGCGGCCGTCATCCTCGTCAGCGCATCCAAGCTGGCGTCCCTCAACCTCGCCCCTATCGCCGTCCTCCGCGGCACCGCCGACGCCGCGCACGAGCCAGAACGCTTCACGACTGCGCCGTCGGTCGCGGCGCCGAAAGCCGTGGCGCGGGCCGGTCTGACGCTCGCGGACGTGGACGCGTTCGAGTTCAACGAGGCGTTTGCGGTTGTGGGGATCGCGAACCAGAGAATCCTGGGGCTTCCCGCGGACAAGATCAACAAGTTTGGCGGGGCCGTCGCGATCGGGCATCCGCTGGGGTGCTCGGGGGCGCCGATCGTGGCGACGCTGGTGAGCGTGCTGCGCAGGACGGGCGGCAAGGTCGGGTGCGCGGCGATTTGCAACGGCGGCGGCGGCGCGTCGGCGCTTGTGATTGAGCTGTTGTGACTAGGCGGAGGCCGCGAGAGTGCGAGTGCGAGCGTGAGGGAGCGCGCAAAGGTGTGACTGACCGATGACTGTGACTGTTGGGAAGGGAAAGGGTTTTTGGGGCAAACATTGGTCGCTCGATAAGGACCACTCGCTCGCTCGCTCACTCACTCACTCACTCATTCGCTCACGACACACACACAAAACTCTCAACTCAGTGCATAAGCAAAAACAAAAAATAAAATAAAAATTAAAATAAAAAACCATTCCGCCTTGACAATTTCGGGAACTTTCACTCACGCTCACTCACTCACTCATAAACGCGCGCTCGCGACCTTCTTGGAAAGACCTCGAGTGACGCGCGACGACGAAAACGACAACGACGACGACGACGACGACGACGACGACAACGACAACGACGACACCGTCGAGACTCGACACTCGCAGCGAGCAGAGTGAGAGAGTCGGTTTACCCCCTCGGCCACGGTCCGCAAGCGCACCGACGCGGCCTTTCCCCCCCAGCCACCACCATCATTCACAGCAACCACTCTCGACTCAGACGTAACAACGCACCTACCCCCAAAAGAAATGCCCAAACCTTTCAAGAACCCGGTTCCCTTGCGCGGCGCCCCCGTCAAACCCCAACCCGCCGCCCCCAACACGCGATCTTCGCCGCCACCATCAAAACCGGCCCCGCCACCGCCCGCCACCGCCGCTCCGCCCGTCGTCGAGAACCTGCCGCCGCCGAAAGCCGGCTGGGCCGGAACGACACGCGTCGGCGGCGTCAAACGCGTGCCGGGAACCGCGAGCTTTGCAGCGTCGTCCGCGGCGGCGGCGACGGCCCAGGCGCGACGAACATGGTTCCTGCTGTCGTGCCTCGGTTGGCTGATCTTGTTTGTCGTCGCGCTTGTCGCGCTCGTCGAGGTACAAAAAAAGAGATGGCCCCTAGCCACCAAAAGCCGTGCTCTGAAAATCCCCCTCGTTCCGCGACACCTCCTCCAACCCCTCCTCACCAATTTACATACAAAAAAAAAAAAAAAAAAAAATTAACCTGCACAGCTCCTCGCCCGCGTCCGCAACCGCGGCCACCTCTACCCTCGCTGCCTCCTTCCTCGCATACTGGACTTACCTTGACCTCGACCCGCTCCTCCGTTTCTTTGACGTCGACCCCCTCACCGGCGAGTTCCTGTCGGCAACCACCAACGACGATGACGACCGCGACGGCGCCGCCGTCGCAGGTCGCGCGCGGCAGGTGCGGCCGGCGGCGTGGGTGCTGGTCGCGTTGGCGGAGCGGAGGGCGGTGAGGGCGGAGACTTTGAGGGAAACAGCGGCGAAAAGGAGGGAGGCGGAGAGGGAGAGGGAGGCGGCGAGGAGGTACGAAACTACGGTCTACCAAGTAAACAAGGCGCTGCTCCCAACAGCGCTCCTCGATCAATCCAAAGTTAGCCAAGGGGGTGGTGACGAGCTGTTCGGGCGAAGCGCCGAACTAAAGTCGATTCTTCAAGAAGTGAAATCGTGGGAAAACGCCCCACAGCGCAAGCTTGTGCTGCTTACAGGAAGATCCGGACTTGGGAAATCGGCACTTTTGAATCGCCTCAGATCCGAAATAAAGCAGTCGGATTCTGTGATTCTGTGGTGAGGTGACCAAGAAATACCTTTTTGGTTGGTCTCCTCACGTTGTACAGTGAATGTGCAGGTGATGAGGTCAAGCAGCGGATGTCGTTTGGTGCATTGATACAGATATTCCGGTGTATCGCTTTGAAGTTACGAGCAGCTGGTGTCAGCGCGCAAGACTTCCGATCGGATCAAAGCAAAAGTTCATCCTTGTCGGACAGTCATCTGGCCTCCCGCTATGCTTTGTACTCAAACGCATCATTGTCCGATCTACCCGACATAAAGGATCCAGACTGGGTGTATCTCGCGAGAGTATTGGAGGCTCTTGGAATTTCTCGCGCCACAAGTCGGCTACTTGCAATTATTCCCGGAATGAAGGCTTTCCACGTGCAGGACCGACTTTCGGGCGGCGATCTGACAGAGCGAGTCACTGTGATCATTCACCGAATTTTGGAGGTGTCTCGCAGTTTGGGTTTTGAGGCCTGCTTCATATGCGACGACGCACAGGTAGTACGATCCAGGAGCTGAACATCTGAAGCTAAAGGTGCTCACCCGGCGCAAGTGGTTTGATGCAGAGTCCCACAAGGTGCTCAAATCGGTGCTCAAGTCTTCTCAAAGCACTCTTTTCGCTTTGGGTGCCCGAACGCGCGAGGTTTTGCTCTTCGATTCTTCCTCTCCCTTCTCACTACTCGTAGGAATGGGAGGACAGTGGACAATATGATGATTACAGATCGGCTTCCACTTGTTGGATTGAACTGCATCCACTATCAGCACTCGCTCTCAGTGAATTTGTGCACGCGCAGCTTGGCCATGATATTCCCCAATCTCTCATGGTCGATATTCAGGCAAAGACGAATGGAGTTCCGATCGCTGTGCTCGTAGCTTTGAGAAGCATGAAATTAGGAAATCGGGAAGACGCTTCCAGCTCCATTTCTCACTTAGTGATGGACAGAGAAAAGGCAATTTCCGCACAGTAAGAGTAGTTTTTCCGAGTGCGTTGAGTTCTCACTTTCGCCAGGATGGATACACTCCCCAAATCCTTGCAAACGATTTTGGCCGTTGCGTCCATAATAGGGCAGACGTTCGACCTTGAGACAGTTGCTGGAGCAGTTCGAAATTTGGACTATTCATGCGAAGTCGGACAGACTTCATCCGACGTAGAGACTGAAATAAGAAACGGCGATCGCTTTGGTTTACTCGTCTGCAAATCAACTGATGGCAAAGAGTACGCTTTTTGCCACTATCTCGTGCAACAAGGGGTCCAAGGTTCTCTTCTGCCAAAGCGACGGTATTTAATTCACCGAGCTGTTATTCGCACTCTCGAGGAGCAGCTACTTAATGGCGGGGACGATAGCATTCTTCTCCCAATTATCATCGGACACGCCATGTCGCTTGACGATGAACTTCCCTTGAAGTCCTCTTACCTACATCGTGGGTTTCTTTGTGCTGGAGAAGATTTTAAAGTAGAAGAGGCTTTCTTTTATTTTCGGTCATTGGCCGCGATGAATCACGGATTTGTGGACGAGCTCAGTCTCGCTGACAGACTAAATCATTTTCGTATCCTGAGTTCCCTTCATTACGAAGCGGGGTGAGGAACTTTTTGTACTTTTTCTGGTCGCATACCTAAAGAACTCCAAAGCGATTACGCCAGGGCCTGGTCTTCTGTCCAACAACTCTTTAGTGCTGCAGGTTTTAGCGCAAAAACAAAAATGGCCCGCGCCATTCGTTGCCTCATTTATCATGTCCGAACAGTCTTTTCTCTCAGAGGCGCAAAACCCGCGGAGAAATTTCGAATCGGATTTGCCTATCTTCGCCAGATGTATCCTTCCGTTTTTCGCGAATGCTTCCCCGCCATGGAAAGATACTCAGAAAAGGCTCGATTGAAAAAGATCTTTACTGAGAGTGACGTGACCCCAGAGCTTGCTGTGTATGTTCAAAACATTATGGCTGCTTCGGAATTATCTTACGAAATTCACGCCTCTGGAATCGCTCAGCTCGGAATATTAGATTTAATTTTCAATTGGACATGTATGACTTCCACCATCATCCTATTAGCAACGATTTTAAGCTCGACGACTGACCAGTGGCGAAATGTGTTTATTTGGCCATACAAATTATCTCTTCATCGATTCGGCTCCATCCTGCGACTTTTCGCCATGAAGCGATCAGGAAACCTT